>PVJA010038910.1:0-19481 GCA_004027025.1 Myocastor coypus | reverse complement strand
TTTTTTTGTCTTTTTGAGACAGGGTCTCACTATGCAGTTGAGGCTGGCCTTGAGCTCACTTTGGCAGCCCAAGCTGGTCTCGAACTCGCACTGATCCTCCCGCCTCAGCCTCCCAAGTGCTGGGATTACAGGCGTGTGCCACCATGCCCGGCGTACATCCCTGTTTTATTTATTTATTTATTTATTTTAGAATTTTTTATTTTATTTATTTATTTTTTCTTTTTCTTGTTTCAGAACTTTTGTTTGTCTATTCACTCATTTTTATGGCCGGCTCAGCCCGCCCTGAGGGCAGGGCTGGCGCAGCATGTGGTGCTGGGGATTGAACCGTGGTCCCAGAAGCAGCCCAAACTTTCCCAAGCCGGCGCTTTAGACCACTGAGCCATCCCACCGGGCCCCTGCATCCCTGTTTTAAATCTGGATGTGTACCTTGGAAAGTTGCTGGGTCCTATTTTCTACCATCTTGTCATTTGTGTGTGCTGGCTCCCTGGGTGATCTCAGAGGGATCTGAGTCATTCTGCAGTGGCTTTGGGGGCCACCTAGCAGGCACCCTCTGTCTCAGCTGGATTGCAGGGGGCTCCTGTGGTCACTGCATAGTCGCCTGCTGTCTCCTGAGTCCGGTCCCAACAGCCCCTCTGTTTAAACACCAGAAAGTCTTTCTTTCTTTCTTTCTTTTTTTTTTTTTGTCTTTTTGAAACAAGGTCTTGCTATGCAGGCTGGCCTTGAGCTCACTTTTGTAGCCCAGACTAGTCTTGAATTTGTACTAATCCTGCTGCCTCAGTCTCCCAAGTGCTGGGATTATAGGCATGAACCACCATGCTGGGCTAGAAAGTGTTTCTTTCAAGTCAGGCTCTTTGTTTTGGTCAAACAAAAGTTTGTTCTGGGGGCCCAAGGAGAGAGTTTTCTTTCCCAGCAAATTAAAGGGCACACTGAGCACCTCTGGGGGCTTTTTAGCAAGAGAAAGCCATTCAGCAAACTTGTGACTCAGAAAGAAGAGACACCTCCAGCCTTGGGGCTCCTGGGCTCCACGTTTGGGCTTGGACTGAAAGCAAGGCTTGCGCAGATGTCCATGCTACCTGGAGCCACAGCTGTCCCATGGCACGCGCAGAATCATGGAGGTGAGTCCTGTGCTTTGGAGTGACCCCAAGGTGCAGGGGTGAACTTTAATCCTTGGTGGGACAGTGTTGGAAGGTGGGACCCGACTGGTGGTGGTGACCAGGCTGGGAGGGCAGAGTAAGAGGCTCGCGCCATTATCAGGGAGCAGGGTCCTTCTCAAGCGAGTCTGGCACCTCCTCGGTCCCTCTTACCCCCTCCCCAGATGCCAGTGCCTTTGTTATGGATTTCAGGTTTCCAGAACCACAAGAGAAAAAGGTTTTGGTTTTGGTTTTTTTTTTTTTTTTTGTCTTTTTGAGACAGGGTCTCGCTATGCAGTTCAGGCTGGCCTTGAGCTCACTTTTGTAGCCCAGGCTGGTCTCAAATTCGTACTAATCCTCCTGCCTCAGCCTCCCAAGTGCTGGAATTACAGGCATGTGCCACCAAGCCCAGTTAGAGAGAGAAACTTTTGTTGTCTGATGTATTCTAAGACTAAGACTAAGATACTTGTTTTTGAAACAGGGTCCAGGCTGGAGTCGAACACATGGCTTCAGGTTGTCCTTCTCAGCCTCTCCAGTAGCTTGGATTACAAATATGCACCATGATATCTAGCCAAGATAGGCTTCTTAACCAACTCAGTGGAACATAAATCTTCAAATAGTTCCTCAGGACTGTATAAACAGGAGTACAGCTATTACTTCTTATAATAGTCATGCCTTTTTTTTTTTTTTTTAAATATCACTTTGCTAGGTGTGGTGGCACTCAAGAGGCTGGGTCAGAGGATGGTGAGTTCAAGGCCGGCCTGGACTACATTTTTTTTTGTCTTTTTGACACAGGGTCTCGCTATGCAGTTGAGGCTGGCCTTCAGCTCACTTTTGTAGCCCAGGCTGGCCTCGAACTCGCACCAGTCCTCCTGCTTCAGCCTCCTGAGTGCTGGGATTACAGGTGTGAGCCACCATGCCCGGCTAACCTGGACTACATTTTAAGACCCTGTTTCAAGAATAAAAATATTGGGGCTGGGGAGATAACTCAGTGGCACAGGCCCTGCCTGGCAATCACAAGGTCCTGAGTTACATTCTTAGTATATATATAAAAAAGGGTAAAAACATTACTTAGTATCCATATGAGCTAAACATGAATGTAGGATTACTTATTCTGCACTATTTAAATATAATAAAAATGACATTTCTTCATAAACTTCTCTTTAACTGACTTCTCCTCAAGTCTCGCCTGGAAGACATTAACTGTTTCCTGAATGGAGATGAGATGGATCCCAGGTGCTTCCTACCTTAGGCACCTCGGATGGTATGGCCACCTGCGGATCTTGCTGACATGCAAGTTGGAGTCACCAGGCCTGAGCAAGGGGCTTCGACCACTGGGGACTCCTACACACTCTGAACAGTGAGGCAGGACCATACCTGAAATGTCACTTGTGCCAGAAAGATGAGTTTGTCCCTCTCGAAGAGCCCCCGGGCCGTGTACATGTAGACAGAGTAGGTGATCTCATCCGTCAGGTTGATCACCCGCTGCTTGACCTCGTCCGCAGGGGTGGTCTTTAGGATGGCTTTCTCAAACACCACATTGAAGGCCTGGGGAAGCAGCCAGTGAGGGACGTGAAGGCTGTGGAATAGCTCTGGCCTTGGGAGGGTTTGGACTGGGGCACTGGCAAGAGTGGGCTGGGGTGCTGGCACTGGCCCAGTGGGGTGCCCTGCCTCCCCTCCATCCTGGATGGGCCAGGTCTGCCCGCGAGTGGCACGGCCCCAAGGCCCTGACCAGGCCCCTGTGCTGGGGCCCCGCCCCCCCCCCCCCCCCCGACCTTGAGTGAGAACTGGTAGATGGGGTTATTTTGTTGAGGTCATTCAGGATGAAGTAGAGCAGAGACGCCCGCTCTGCAGCCGGGCGGTAGTTCTCTCGTGCCTCATTGATCTTAGCCTCTGTGATTTTTGCCTCTTGTACCTTAAAATGGACAGAAGGGACATGGTTGAAAACAGCCTGTGGACAAGCTTCCAGCACCAGCCCCACATCATCTGAAGTCTTTGTTCCCAGGGTGCCTCTGTAGACAGCAGGGTGTTGGGTAGGCCTGGCCCCTCCTTGGCCCCCTCAGGTGCTCTGGTCACCATGGCTTCTTCTTGCCCATTGGGGAGGGCTTCTCACAGCCCAGCTACCACCCTCCTGTGTGCTTGGGCAGAGCCACATGGAGGCCCAGGAGTTGGCTTCTACCTTCTCCTCGATCTCACTGGCTGTGTGTTTGGTGGTCTCCAGGTTCTCTACCAAGGCAGTGTCTCCTAGAAAGTTTCCTGATGCAGCTGACAGACGCGCCAGGAGTGAGTCTTCTAGCTCCTTTAGGACGATCTTGAACTCGTTCTGAGATTTTGTGAGGTTCGCCTGTGGGGGTGGCAGAGAGCAGTGAAGCAGACTCAGTGGAGCCTGGCCTCGCCTCTCCCTCCTGGGCAGCTGGGCCTCTCAGTCCCAGTTGCAACCATGTGGGCTTTGTCAGCTGGAGAGGAACAGTGCCCAGCCTGCCTCAGCCCACAAGGACATGTGGACATGGGAGCCTCAGTGCTATAGACAAATAAGATACAGGAAGGCAGGGATCCTCTGAGCCCCCTGTGATGGAGACAGAGCTGGGGGTGAGGCTGCAGCCTGAGTGGCTCCATGGAGCATTCTTCTGGGGCAGGACCCTCTGAGCCACCCCAGGATTGCTGTGCGTCCTGCTCCTCAAGTGAAGCTGTTATCTGATTTAGGAAGTGAAAGAAAGGACAGCTAGGAAAGAAGAGATTCATTCCTTTGGACAGAAAGATATAGTTCAGGATGACTAGCTGGGGCTGCTTGAGAGAGGAGCAGTGAGACCGGCAAGGGTCATCTCTGCATCCTGACATGTGGCCACCTGTTGTTACCTTCAGTTGCTCCAGATCTGGACGCTCTTTGGCCACCACAGCAGCCAAGAGTTGATCCTCGAGCCCATCTCTGGTGACCAGGAAGTTGATGAGAGTGCACTGGGCCTGCATCTCAGGCTTGTAGTGAGGGTTGAAGTACTTGGTGTGCAGGATGAGGCGGAAATTGGGGTGGTACTCCACCTCTTTGTCACCGATCTTAATAAACCTGGCAGGGAGCACAGATGAGGCAAAAATCAAGGGACAAGGCCACCTGCACACCACTTGGTGGCTGTGCCCAGGTTGGAGCCCTACACCAATTGCTAGACAAGCTCTGCCACACTCCTTGACCAGGGATGTGGCCCTGTGGAGGCCACACGTATCCCTTCCCCTGGGGGGAGGGGCTGCTGTCATCTGCACACTCCTGTGCACTCCTGGGGACCTTAACTGCAGCAGCCTGCCAGACCCTGCTCCAGATTCAACTCGGACACCTGTGTGTTCCAGAAGCTGGACCCCTGGGGCTGCAGACCCACCATTGCAGGCACTCCTCTCCGGTACCTACTCTGCTCTTTTCTGTTTGAGTTCACTTTGGAGAGCCTTCATCCGACTGCCCACACTGGGTACCAGCACTCCTGCCAGGCTCTTCTAAAGTCTAGCACATCCACATATTTACCTGTTCCCTGCCCTCTGTCCTGGACTTCTGACAGCAGCCTACACTGAAAGGTGCCTGCTATAGTTCTGATATTTACATCTTTATACAATTACCTTTTTCTTTTATTTTTTTAAAAAATAATAATAATTATTATTAGCATGTGTGTGTGTGGCACTAGGGATTGAATCCAGGGTCCTTTGAACTGAGCTGGGTCCCCAGCCCTTTTTACTTTTTATATTTTAAAACGAAGTCTTGGTAAATCACTCAGGCTTGGTTTGATTTTGCAGTCCTTCTGCCTCAGCTTTTTGTTTTTTAGGGTCTCACTGCTGAGTCATAGTGATCCACCTGTTTGTACCTCCCAAGGGCTGGGATTACAAACTCGCACCACCACGCCCAGTATCGCCGGCTCAGCGCACTCTAGAGCAGGGCCAGCGCGGCACGAGGGGTCAGGAACCGAACCCTGGCCCTTGCGCTTCCTCTAAGCAAGCGCTAAATCCACTGAGCTATACCACTGGCCCTTGCCTCAGCTTTTGAGTGCTGAGATTGTAGGCATACATCACTACACCCAGCTACTATATATATATATGCAACTTGGTGTATCAGTTGATAAGAACATTATCCAGCCATACAAAAAAATAAAAATAAAAAAGAAGTTGATGCTTGTTACAACATGAGTGAACTCTGCAGTGCTAAGGATAAAGAACCAGACACAAAAGACCCATACTGCAAGCTGGAACAGCATGGCGCCTGCCTGTAATCCCAGCACTTTGGGAGGCTGAGGTAACAGGATCAAAAGTTCAAGTCTAGCCTGGGCAGGTTAGAGATGTGGCAAGGTCTCATCTCAAAAAGAAAAAGTAATAAAAGGATCATGGCTGTAAGTCTGTGCAAAGACCCTAGATTTGGCCTTCAATACTGGAAAGAAAAAAGACATACTGCATGGTATTATTTGTATGAAATGTCTCCAATGGGCAAACTCACAGCAGAGACAAGGAGCAGATTAATAATGCTGCTTAGGGCTCTGGAGGAAGGTACATGGAGAGTGATGCTTAAGGTTTCCTTCTGGGGTGATAAAAATGCTGGATACTGGACAGGTAATGCTGGTGCATCATGGCGGCTCACTAAATGCTGCTGAGTGGGGCACTATGTTATGGTTAGTTTTGCCTCAGCACCCTAGTTTTGCTCTAGTTTGAACCATGAAGTACAACCTCAAGATTTACAAAATGCATAAGAGGAGAAAGAAGGGAAGCATCCCATAAAGGCCATGACTGTGGCACACTGGTGGAGTCAGTCCTCCCTGTGCCAGGGCTGTGCCTTCCAGGTGCCCTCAGGGGGTGGGAGTCCCTAGCACCCATCAGCATTTTGCTAAGAGCCTGCTGTTCCCGGGAACAAAAAGGGGAAGTCTGAGCATCTCTGCCACCCACACTTGCCGAAGCTTCCCCATGGCATCAGCTACCCCAGGGTAAACCCACAGACAGAAACAACTCACTTTCCTTTTTTAATTGTGTTCCTGCCCAGTAGTGGGTCCAGCACGGGGTCCACAGTTTCACCAATATTCTCGATGAGCAAGATGTCCCCTTCTGAGATGGCCTGCTCGATGATGTCCAGATAGCTAGGGGGACGGCACAGAAGCCAGTTCACAAGGTCAGGCCCAGGGAGGGGTCCCTGGCTGCTCCGGGAGGTGGCTTCCCACTGAGGGGGTGGAGGGAGAGGTCACCAAGGAGCCCACAGCTCAGTCTTTCCCACAAGGAGTTGGAGACCTTCTTAAGTCACCCTGTGGGTGTAGGGGAGGTGGACATGGGAGCCCCTGGGAGACTACAGAGTGGCACTTGTTTACATCCTATCTTTTGTGCTGATCCAAAAGACTAGGAAGGCAAGCAGAGCTGCAGCCGTGGCTTCCCAACCAGGGGGCCGATGTATACTACCAAAAGAATGAGAAAATGACCCGCCGGGACTCTCTGGCAGCCAGGAGCTGAATAGACTGTGAGGCAAGGCTGTGGGCTGATCCCGTTCTTCACTACCGGGGAAGCAGTAACCAGGAAAAGAAAGGTCCCTAGTTTAATTCCAGGTTTTTTCAGCCTATGCTGTAGGCCCACCATCCCACAGACCATAGTGCCCAAGCTCTGGCTGCAGATCCCAGGCTCAGCTGGTCGGCAGCTGCCTCCTAAGGCCCCAGTTCTGCCACTGGCACACACCTCTTCTGGCCCAGGCGGATGGCTTTCAGCGCCGCTCCGTATTTGTTTTTGATCCACTTGATCCCTTGCAGTTGAGCGTCCACAATAAGGGGCCAACGCTCGGTGTTGCACAGGATGGTGGCGTTCTCGGTGGACATGCGGTCACTGGGGAGGCCTTGGTTGTTCCAGGAGGCCACATCTGCATCATCTGTCAGCAGGCTCAGGGGATCCAGGCCTTCTGTGATTGGGATGGGAACCTGCGGAGGGGCATTCTGTCTGAGGAAAGTGGGGCCTTATCTCCCTTTGGAAAGCAGCTCCTGCGGTTAGAGGCTGGAGGAGCCCAGGGTCTGTCTGATCAGGGAGAGAACATCCATTAGATATGAAGAAGCAGCTTTGTAATTCAGCAAGATGGGCCTTTCTAAACCCTGGACCTGCCACACCTCTGCCTCAAGGCTACAAGGCTGCAGTGCAGCTGCTTCTGACCCTGTTGGGGAGCCTCCCCTAATTTTTCCTGAGCACAACAGTGCTTCTTACCTTTAAGTTATTTATATAAGGGATCCAGAATTTATCCATCAGTTCACTTCGGTATTTCTTGGTGAAGTAGCCCACGTAGGAGACGAAGGCAGAGACCAGCAGGACGTCCCCACACAGAGTGATGCCTTGGCTTTTGAAGTTCCCTACTGATTCAGCCCAACGGACATTTTCGGAAGCCAGTCCTCCTACCAGCCTGAAAGAGGACAGGAGGACACAGCTGGGGGCTGAGCGAGACCAGACCACCCACCCTCCACCTTTAAATGGGTCCTTGCTGGGGCTGGGTACTCAACAGTAAATGTGCTGGGGCAGCATCTGGGAACACTGTGACCCACAGGCCATCTGTGTCTATGTCCTGTCTACACTGATTTCACCTGAGCCTTGCACGCACAGGCTGAAGGTGCTGCCTGGACACAGGGGAGCCCATGCTTGGCCTACGGGTGATGGAGCCAAGGTGGGGGCCGTGGGGTCCCCAGGACATGGTAGCATCTGTAGAGCACTGGGCCTTGTGTGTGTATCCGGCCTCTCAGGCCACCTACTTGAGGACAGTCCCTGACTCTAACTGTGCACCGTGAGTCTGAAAACACAGATGTGACTGAGAGGTATGTTGGTAGTGACACTGAGCAGCCCTTGACTTCCCGACGCCTCAGAGTCCACAGCGATGTCCTTGGCAGTCAAGGCCAGCTCCTGTGGACTTGTGGCAAGATGTTACTGCACCACTCCTGAGGCTGCATCCAGTAATCTGAGTCCTCCCAGGGTTCCTGGGTCGTGCTGGTCACTGGCTAACAGCCTACAGGGGAGGAGCAAGTCCAAGCACGAGCCTGACCACACATGGCCATGTTCCCAGTGCTGGGGAGGTTGAGGCAGGCAGATTGTAAGTTTGAGCCCTGCCTAAGGGATTTAGTGACTTCATTAGACCCTGTCTCAAAATTTAAAAAAAAAAAAAAAAGCTATGAAAAATAGTTCAGTGTAAAGGCCCCTTAATCCCCTGTACCACAAAATAATAAAATAAAACATGACAAGGCTGGGATGTAGTTCAGTGAAAAGGCTCTAGATTTAATCCTGTAAATAACCATATAAAAAAAGTGTTGAAATCTCATCTGCTGGAAGTCTGCTTTCAGCTGAGAAGGACTTACCAGAACTGGATTTATGCTTCTGCCAATAGCAACTAAAGAAACAAAGTCGGGTGTGGTGGTACTGAGGGCAATCCCAGCTTGCAGACAGGCTGAGGCAGGAGAGTCACACATTTGAGACCAGCCCAGGCCATGTGGTGATTTAGTAAGACTCTATCTCAGAAATTTAAAAAAAGGCGGGGTTGGCGGTGGGGTGGGGTGGGGCGGAGCTGGCTATGTAGCTCAGTGCGAAGATCCTCCGTTCAGTTCCCAGTACAAAAATAAGTGGAAAAAGGAGGAGCTGCCCCTAGAACTGACTCTGCCAGCGCTGTGCCCAGCCCCCAGCTCCAGGCGCTGGACTTCAGGGGTACCTATGCTGGGCGTGAAATTCCTACTGGATTTCCAAGGCTCTGGATATAAACAAGCACCTAAAGGAACTCCTTAGTAATTTTTACATTGATCATACATTGAAATGAAAGAACTTTAGATATTTGGGGTTCAATGATATATGTTTAAAGTGGTGCATGATGGTAGTCTCAGCACTTGGGAGGCTGAGGTGGGTGGATCACTGCAAATTCAAGGCCAGCCTGGGCTACATAGTGATCTCAAGTCCAGCCCAAACTGGACATAGCAAGACCGTTTCTCCAAAACAAATAAACACATATATTCAACATTTGTTTGCCTGGTTTTTGTTTGTTTGTTTGTTTGTTTGTTTGTTTTTGAGATGGAGTCTCACTAAATTGCCCAGGTTGGCCTCAAACTCTCAACGTCCTGTCTCAGCTTCCCAAGAACCTGGACCATTAGCACTTCACAACCTTTTCCCCACACTAGCAACTGGCTTCGCGGTGGTAGTCTGGGCAGGATTGAGAGAAGCAGACAAGCTAGATCCCACGCATGCGCAGTCCACGGTAGCAGCTCCCTCCTCTGAGAAGGTAATGCGGCTGTGCTCAGGTGGCAGCCCCGCAGGGCCGCAGGGCCGAGGCAAGCACAGGTGAAGCTTAGCTCCCTTGCCTGCTGCTTGCTTCCTGCTGTGCTGCCTGGTTCCTTACAACTGCGTGGGTTAGTTCCAGTCCACGGCCCAATGTTTTTTTTGGGGGGACACTGATTTAATTACTTAGTTAATTTTATTTTTTAAATTTATTTTTAATATTTAAAATTTTATTTTAAAGAGTAAAACTAGCAGAAACAAAGATAGAAAAAGAGTAACAAACAAGAGTACATATAGTACAGAATTTCAAAACAAGAACAAAAATTTAACAATGGTTGTATTGCATATTTTCATTATCAAATCTGTTTAGATTAATAGATATAGGTATGTAAGATTGGTCAAATAATTAAACCTTAACACTTTCAATAAACCTTAATTTTTTTTAAAGTCTTCCAAATGCATTTTGTATTTAAGTCATTCTTCTAAAAAAATTTTTTATAGGGGTTGAGGATGCAGAAAACACAAGGTCCTGAGTTTGATTCCTGGTACCCCCCAAAATTTATTTATTTACTTATTTGTTTTTTCTTCTTTTGAGTTTTTACACTAGGGAGACTACACGGTATTTGCATATGTAGGTCTGGCTTATTTCACTTATGAGTATATGTTCAAGATACATTCACTTATATATGAAGTCTTCTAGTATATCATTCCTTATAGCTGAGTAATATGCCATTGTATGAAAATACCACATCTTTTTCAACCATTCTTCAGATGATGGGCATTTTGGTTGTTTCCAAGATTTGGCTATCACAAATTGTGCTGCTATGAATATAGGTGCACAGGTATCACTATGATATGACTTTTTTTTTTTTTTTTTTTGTCTTTTTGAGACAGGGTCTCGCTATGCAGTTGAGGCTGGTCCTGAGCTCACATTTGTAGCCCAGGCTGGTCTCGAACTCGCACCAATCCTCCTGCCTCAGCCTCTCGAGTGCTGGGATTACAGGCATGAGCCACCACGCCCGGCTTGATATGATGTTTTTTGAGATAAAGTCACACTGTCTAGTTCAGGCTGGCCTTGAACTCACTGTGGCTTCACTCTCACAGTGCTCCTGCCTCAGCCTCCCAAGTGCTGAGGTTACCGGTGTGTGCCACCCACACTCCCCAAAGCCCCTGCTTTACACGGAGCAATGGAAGAGTTAAAAGGAAACTGAACCAGTTGGACTCCTGGTAGGCAGTGCTGCACTATAGCCTGAACCCATGATACAAACTTTCCAGTGAGCCCTCCCTGGTAGTGGAATATTCAGAAATAATCCAGGAAGCCTGTGCCCCCTACTGCATGGCTTGTAAGGGACCATTGTGTGTAATGAGGTACACTGTGCCCTCCTACCCTCCTTGTGCATGGGTTCAACCCATGGCAGACCAGAAATATTCACAACAACTAGGGCCAGGGAGATAGCTCCATGGCACAAGTGCCTGCCTGGCAAGTACAAGCTCGTGAGTTTGAGCCCTGGTCCCGCAAAAATCAATCAATCAATCAATCAATCAATCAATCAATCAATCAGAACAACTGCATCTGTCCTGAACAGGCACGCTCTTTTCTTGGCATTGTGGTCTGAGCAATACAGTGCAACAACTGCTTACCTGGCATTTCTGTGAGTGTTGGGGATTTTAAGTAGCCTGAGGCTGGGTGCAGCTTATGGGCAAACACTCTGCTGTTTCACAGAGCCTTAGCAGTAGCAAATTTGCATGTCTGTGGGGGGTCCTGGGCCAGCTCCCTTTCCCAGAGTGTCGAGGGGCCAGTGTACCCCCAGAGCATGCTCCTGTGGACAGTGTTCCCTTCAGGATACTGCAGTTTGTGAGGGTGGATTTCCTGAGGGTGGCAGAATGCCCAGGGGAAACCCCACCCCCACCCCTGAGTTTATCCTAATTATTTTGAGCCAAAAAAGCAAAAGCTGTAACCTGGCTGTTTCAGCCTGGGCCCCTTCCACTTCCTCTGAGGCTGTTCCGGAGGCCTGAGCCCTTCTGGGGAGGCGGGGGTGAGGGGGGGCAGTGGGAGGGTGTTGAACCAGCTACCTGTTCGCCAGGGAGATCACTCTATTGGTGGCATCAGCCTCCTGCTGACACTTGATCTTCTCAGCTGTTGCCTTTTCAAATGCTGATGTTAAGTTGCTCAGGTTGGCATTGAGTTCCTGGAAAATCAAATTAAGCTCCTGGAATAATGATACCAGGCATTTCCTAGCTTCCTGTGTGTGCTGGGCACAGGATGGAGCAGCTTATGGAGTCCCAGTGCCCTCCTGAGCACAGAGGGGTGCATGCCAAGCAGCCCCTGGCATGCTCTGGTGCCCAACTCTGCCTGCACTCTCTCAAGCTGCTTAATAATTCACAACAGCAGGCTGAGCCAACCCATTTTAAACAGAGCTATTGACCGGCAGTGTGAGCAAGTGGCTTGGTGTTTTATAGGGCCAAGGGCGCACGAGCACTTACTGCAATCTTGTTCTTGATCCGGGACAGCTTCTCCTGGGCTTCTGCCAGCTCGGCGTTGGCCTCCTCCAGGGCTTGCCTCTTGGGGGCCACGTCGCAGTAGACTTCGTAGAAGCGCACAATGTTGATGCACCAGGAGCACAGCCCCGCGGCAGCCGTGGACTTGGAGCGGATGAACTCCGGGTCAAATGTGGGGTTGCCTTGGTAGGGCCTGGCAAGAAAACCGGTGCTGATGGGCTCTGCCTGGATGCAGGCCCTGGTTCTAGTGTCCCATGCAGGCTGGGCAGGGCAGGTAATCTAGCTGCTGGTGGCAGCAGCAAGGCAGGGAGGGCACTGACTTTATTTATTTATTTATTTTTATCTTGGTTGCAGAAAGAAAGGAAAAAAAATAACAAACTGGCTTCTACCCCTCTGTGCTGCTGGCGGCTGGGAGTGATTCCATTTGAATCCTCAACAACTTCACAAGCAAGAAGACCGTGGTTCAGAGAGGGCTAGGCACGTGTCACAAATGACACCAACAGCAGGTGGCAGCACCTGGATTGCCCAGTAAGCTTTCATGTGGGCACTGAGTGTCAGGGCTGTCCCAAACAAGAGCACCCTGTATGACATGCTTGTGGTGGCCACGGTAGGGGAACCACCTCCCTTCCCAGGCCTAAGAAAGCTGGAGTCTCACCCAGGGTGGCCCAGGGCCCCTCCCACCTTCCCCACTCTGCCTCTCTCCCCAGCATAGGAGACCCTGCAGGAGGAACATTAAGGGACTCCAGGAACCCCCACCGCTGCAGTATAGGCCCTCTAGGGACAAGCATTCTTTTTTTTTTTTTTTTGTCTTTTTAAGACAGGGTCTCATTATGCAAGGCTGTCCTTGAGTCACTTTTGTAGCACAGGCTGGTCTTGAACTCACACTGATCCTCCTGCCTCAGCCTCCCAAGTGCTGGGATTATAGCCATGAGCCACCACGCCCAGCCAAGCATTCTTTTCTTGCTAATTTTCTTCTACATTAAAAAAAAAAAAAAAGCCCTCATAACTAATGTTCTTTTTATTCTCCTTAAAAAATATACTTTCAGCATAATTTGCTGGTGGCCTCTGAAGAAGCCAGCTTTGCAGGGCCACCCTCCTCTGGAGTGATATATTTGGGTCCTCCATGACTTTCTGTACTAAAGGCATGGAGCAAGCATTTAAAAAGTGAACACATATCAATGAATACAACAGACTCAGCTGTCGATGTGAAGAAGTGAGAGTGGATAGTTCAAAATATCCATTGCAAAGTAACTCAGATTTCAGTTGGGAAAGTGGCCATTAAACCTCCCTCCTGGTCACTGTATGCTCTGTTCAGGCTGGCACTGAAGTGAATGTGTATCTTTGCCACACGCACCCTTCAGGCAGTCTCTTAGGTGCTAGGTGATGAGATGTTCTCAGGACAGCTAAGTGAAAAGTGGCACGGCTCTGTGAGCTATGAGTGGGGGCCAGGCTGGCTCCACCACAGCTTACAGGTCAAATTTAGGAAGTGTTTTTTCAGTGAAGGCAGAAGTTGTTTTGGGCACAATGTTGAGTATAAAGTCATTGTGTCTTTTGGTTGTTAAGTATGGAAAACCCAAGAAAAAAGACTGAAAAAATACCACAAATTTTTTTTTCTGGGCTGATGTGTGCCTCAGTGGTAGAGCACTTACCCACCACAGGGTTCCCTTTCCAGCCCTCCCTGAGGTGGGAGTGGGGGGCAGAGAATATATACCTAAGAAACAACTCCTTAGCAGTGGCCACATCTTGTGATGGGCTTGCTGTGCCTTCTCGCTTTCCCCCTTAGACTTCCATGTTGACCAAAGGGGTCTCAGTAGTTCTGCCCTCTCCCTCACAAGGGGTACTGGGTCCCATGTGGGCATGGAGCCTTCTCTCTAGGGCCAATGCAGGTCCCTCCTGAGGTTGGGCTGCCAGGCAATGGCCAGACAAGGACCTAAAGGGTAGGAAACAGGCCTGGGGAGGCTCACAGAATGGAAGGAGCGCCTCATGATGGTGTGCTTGTTGGAATGTATGGGTGAAAATGTGGGATCCTGGAAATGCTCTCACAAGGCACGCTAGACCACACCAGAGGGAGCCACTGACAGTCCCTGTGGCTCTTTCCAGATGTGATATCTTCTTGGTAGGACCAGTGGCAGGGACACCACAGGGCCCCCAACTATCTGAAACTCTCATGTGTATATACATGTTTGTGTGCACACATGTGTGTAAGCATATGGTATGAGAATACACATACTGCATTTGTGTGGTGTGTGCACACATGTACATGTATGTATTGCATTCAGATCTATGTATGTGTACATCTGTGCATGTCTTAGTGTGCGCACCATGTACAATGCACTCAGTTGTGTATGTGCATATGTGTATTATATGGGTGTATGTGTATAAGCACACAGTACATTCATGTGTACCTGTGTATACAAATCTGCATGTGTGCACCCATGCCCTGTATTTGCATGGATGCATGGATACATGTGTATACTTTAGTATGTATATGTATACACTTGTGCAATGTTTGCATTTTTTTTTTTTTGTGTGTGTGTGTTTTAGGGAATGGTCTGCAGGGTGTTCAGGGTCTCACTACTAGATCAGACTCATAGCGATCCACCTGCTTACAGTCTTCCAAGAGCTGGGATTACAGGTGGGTACCACCATGCCAAGTCTCAATTGGCATCTCAGTGTGTGCTGGGGGTGAGTCCAGCAGGGCAGGCCTGAGGATTGAACCCCTGGCCCCTGTACCTGCTTACAGGTGCTTTAATGTGCTGAGCTATTTTGCTGGCCCCAATGTTTGCATCTTAAGCCTACATTCATGCACATGCATAGCACATGTGTGTATTTCCACAGGTGTGTATGTGCCTCACTGTGTCCATGTGTGTGTGGTGGTTAGTGGTCTCTTGGGGTCTGGCCTCTCTCATGGTCCTGTGTCCCCAGAGTTCCCTGTTGCTGAGCTTGGGAGCTGTGTGTTCCTGACTCAGGTGCTGCCTGGGGATGCAGGGGCTTAGATTTCCAACTGTAGGCCCCACCGTCCCAGCTTCCTTGGGGTGGGGGAGGCAGAGGTGATAGGTTCCCCAGAAGTCTGGCTGTGTTTTACTTTAACACAGCAGCAGCTCAGATAGAACCACATTTGCCAGAGGGCTGCCCATCATCCTTCAATTCCAGCTTGTTCAGCTCTGCTCAAAGCCCTGAGCCCCAGAGCCAGGACATTTCTAGGGGCTGGGCACAGGTGCCCGCAGAAGACCCGGGGCTGTGGTGCCGTGGTGCAGTGGAGGATGGAGGGGCGGCTTTGCAGCCAGGACTCACTTGAACGCTTTGAGGCAGGCCTCGGGGATGTGCTCCTTGTCAAACTTCTTCAGGGAGTCCAGGAAGGTGTCCACTTTGCCCATCATGATCTTTGCAGCCTTCCAGCTCTTGTCCTTTGGGATCTTACCACCTGGCGCTGTCAGAGTCATGACAGCGGCTGTGACGTTGACCACGGCATCTGGGGGGGACCCGAAGGACTTCAGCTCTGTCAGGTTGTTCTGCGGAGGATAAATTACATGAGCATATTGTGACTGCACCCAGAGCGAAGGCCGTCCCCTGCCTGCTGGGCCACCTGCCCATGCCCCTTGTGTTCCCTTGTCACCTTATTCAGCGTGTCCAGGGCCTCCTGTGCAGCCAGCAGGGCAGGCTCGGCCTTGGCCAGGTCTGTCTCACAAGCCTTTTGTTTCTCAGTGACGTTCTAGATGAAGCCAGACAAGATAGGTCAGAGCAGGCCTGTCTGTCTGCCTGCCTGTCCATGGGGGGTGGGCAGTGGGGTGAGAAGGAGGCTGTGGAGGGAAATGAGGGGTGCGTCCAGGGCCCAGCAGCCCTGAGCTTTGCAGAGGAGGCCATAGCACCTTTGCTGCCTGACCCCGGGGTGTGCTTGGTCCCTCTGCCTCGCCTTTGCACTGTGCCTCATTGTCCAGCTCTCAGGGCACCAACGGAATGGTGATGCCAGACTGGGAACAGTTCCTTCTGTTGGTGTCAGCTTGGAGGGGCCAACCAGGCCTCCAGCTGGCTCCAAGGTCTCTTCATCTCTGAGAAGATCTCCCATCCCAATCCCTCCAAGATGGAGTCCTTCCGAGCACACAGTTTATCTTCCCCTTGGAAAGCAGACCTGCCCCTCCGTGCAAGCACACAAGGCCCTGAGGGCTCTGTGGAGCCCCAAAGGGTAGGACTGGGGATGTCTCCTCAGTTTTTGCCCCAGCCAGGGTGCAGAGCCTCCTTGAAAATCCCTTTCCCACTCTACTTTGGTGGGGCCTGAGTAAGAGAATGCTACTTAGGAGACACCCAGCCAGCTGTGATGGGTCAGCACCAAGTTTTCTGGCCCGGAGCATCCCTGAGTTAGATGTCTGGGATGGTGCCCCAGAGAGGGAGGATGCTGGGACCTTGAGCTGCTGTGTTTCAACATCAGATGACAGTTGCCAGAAACAAAAATACTCAGGCCCAACCAGGCCACCCCTCCATTTGAGACCTTGGGCAAGTTTTTTGACTGCCCAAGTCTCAGATTCCCCTTTTGCCTAACAGGCTGTGCTGTGTGGGAATTGAGAACAGAGGGCCAAGCTGCCCTAAATTCCCTACCCGGCCAGCACAGGTAGAACCTCACCCCTGCTCTGTTGACCCAGGGAAGCTGGCTGTGTGTCTAAGAGAGAACACGTGCTTGTGAGTGGACACAGCTACCATCGCAAGGCTGTAGGAAGTAACCACTCAGTTTTAAGCACTGGGTAGACATGGAACTGATGGCACAAAGGGCAGGGGAGGACGAGTGACCAGCTGTGACATGACCTCCAGTTGCAGAAGGGCTTAAGACATTCCCCTGAGCCACGGTCTCCACTCCAGACCAGGGATGTCCCCAGCCTTGGGGCACCCAGGGCCGAGGTCTGAGACTAGGCCTCCAACAGTGGCTTCTCAACTTCTCACGTGGTCACCAATCCTTGGCCTCTGGTGAAAATGTAGTCAAACTGGACATACACCTGTTATCTGAGTACTGTGGAGGGCTAGGGCAGGAAGACCACAGGTTTGAGTCTAGCTACAGCCAATTAGTGACTTAGTGAGTGAGGCCTTGTCTCAAAAAAGAAATAGGGTTGGGGATGTAGCTCAGTGCAAAGCTGTGGATTCAGGCTCTGGGTTCAATTTTTAGTACCTGAGGGGTGGGGAGTGCAAACAAGATACTGTCAGCAAAGCTGGGCTGGGGTCTGGAAACCTCTTTCTTTCTTTCTTTCTTTCTTTCTTTCTTTCTTTCTTTCTTTCTTTCTTTCTTTCTTTCTTCCTTCCTTCCTTCCTTCCTTCCTTCCTTCCTTCCTTCCCTTCCCTTCCTTTTCTTTCTTTTTATTTTAGGGAATCAGGGTCTCACTGTGTAGATCAGACTCATAGTGATCCACCTGTTTACAGACTCCCAAGAGCTGGAATTACAGTGTGCACTGCCATACCCAGTCTCAATTGCCTTCTCAGCACACCCTAGGGGTGGGGCCGGCACCACAGGATCGAGCCTCTGGCCCCTATGCCTGCTTGCAGGCTCTTTAATCCACTGAGCTATTTGACTTGCCTCAACCTTTGTTTCTCATAGGCTCCTGGTAGTGCCACAATGGTGGTCTGGACCAAGAAACTCGGCTGCGGGGCAGGTATTTCCCTGAGGAAGCCCTCTTCTGTCCAGGGCTGCCCCCAGGAGCCCTGCCTTGAGAAGTGCATCATTGTACTCACATCTCCCCACATCTGCAGCTGACATCAGATCCTGTGAGGAGGGCAGGCCGAGGTGCACGGTGCACGGCAGCCTCTGGGGCTGTCCCGGACGGCCTCGCCTACCTTGTTGATGACCTCCACCTTGATTTCCTCCTCATCGGCAATGGCTTTCTCTTTGCTGACTTTCTCTGTTTCCACACCAACCACCTGGATCAGTCTGTCTGCATTTTCATTCTTCTGCTTGAGCTCTGCCTCTTGAACGGCCAGCTTGGCCTTCAGGTCATCCACCTACGGGAGGAGAAGCCAGAACCTGGTGTGGAGGCCTTGGCCAGGAGGTCAACAGCCATTGGACCTCGAAGAGCAGCTAGGGTGCTGGGAGACTCATTTTAGGAGTCTTCATTTTCTCAAAGGTCAGTATTTATGTATGTATGTATGTATGTATGTATGTATGTATTTATAGCTGGCTCAGCCTGCCCTGAGGGTGGGGCTGGTGCAGCATGTGGTGCCAGGAATCAAACCGCAGTCCCTGCAACAGCCTAAGCATTCCTAAGCAGGCGCTTTAGACCACTGAGCCATCCTGCCGGCCCCAAAGGTCAGTATTTATTGAGGATCCACTGTATGCAGTGTCGTTCCTGACGCCATAGGGGCAGGCAATCAAGACACCCAGATGAAAAAATATATCAATTCAGTCATATTCACTGGAGGGTCTCAGGGACCCCCAGGGGGCCATCCAGGCTGGTGGAAGAGTGGGAAGGAAAACATGGCTAGGGAATCTGAACGCCCCTTGGGTAGCCGGTCTAAAGCCCCAGCTTGCTCCTTCCCTTGGCAGGGAGGAGGCAGCAGTTTGCTGGACCTAACAACGAAGGACTTGGGACTCCACTGTAGAGGACATTTCAAAGCAGGTAGACAACCTGAAAATGAATACAGTCTGGACAAAAGGACAGAGTAAGCTCTCCTAGCCCAGCGCTTCAGAACAGATGCCTTCTCAGTGAAAGTCCAAGTTCACCTTGGACTTTCGAGCTAGACCTCCCTGGCTTGCGGACACCAGGCCCTCACCTGTGTACAGCACCCACTGGAAAGTCAATGTTCCAAAAGTGCTTTGACTCTGTTTAACTTGGAGCATTGTTCTACCTCTCTGCCTGTGGATGAAAGTCTTCAAGGCAGGGTCCCTGCGCCTTCTGCTTCATGTATGGTCGGCCACACCTGTGACCATTTTCATGAGAGCCTGCAATTGCTGCAGCACTCCAGGGCCTCTGGTGGAAGGTCCCTACCTGAGAAGCCGTGCTCTGCAGCTTCATCAGCCCGTTCTCCAGTCTTTCGATTTTGGCGACCAGTTCCATCCTCTTCTTGGCCAGCAGGTTCTGGTAGAGTTTGATCTGCTCCAGAAAGGTTTTGGGGGTGGTGTAGTTGTAGCGCCGCTCGGTGGCCAGGTAGACCTTGGACATCTCATTGACAGTGGTGTGCACATAGGCCATGAAGAGACTGATGGAGGTCTTCACTTCTGGCTGCAAGGATAAGATGAGCTGGTCATCTCCCGTCCTGCCCTGCACCTGCCTGCTTCTGCCACAGTGGTTCAGGAAAGTGGGACTTCCAGAACTTACCTGCAGCCTTGGAAAAGATGTGCTGAGACCTGCTCCCCCGAAATGCCACAAGAGGCCCAGAAGAGCAAAGTCTTCTGGGGCTGCTGTTAGCCGCACAGCTTTTTTTTTTTTTTTTTTTTAAGTTATGGCTGCTGCCAGGCGTGGTGGTACACGCCTGTAATCCCAGCACTTGGGAGGCTGAGGCAGGAGGATCGGTGCAAGTTCGAGACCAGCCTGGGCTACAAAAGTGAGCTCAAAGCCAGCCTGAACTGCATAGTGAGACCCTGTCTCAAAAAGATTAATAATAATAATAATAAAAATTATGGCTGGCTCAGCATACCCTGAGGTGGGGCTG
>PVJA010038909.1:0-19482 GCA_004027025.1 Myocastor coypus | reverse complement strand
ACATACAAAATCCTATCACCCAGAGTAGGTCCCAGTTGTTGATTCTTTCAAGTTTTACATGTGCATTTTTAAGTACAGTTAGGAACATTGATAGTGGGTAGTTATATTTAGCACTTGACAAGCTTTTTTAAGTAATGAGTTTATACTTTACACAATAAGAGCTATCCTTATGTCAGTGTAGCTAAGCAGATATTAAATTGGGTGTTTGTATTTAATTTAGTTCACTTAAGTTCTGTCTGGGGGGCTCGGGAGATAGCTCCATGGCACAACTGCCTTCCTGGCAAGTGACACGTCATCATTTCAAACCCTGATCCAGCAAATTAATGATAATAACAATAATAATAATAATAATAATAATAATAATAATAATAAGACCTAAGTTCTGTCTGACAACCTCATTTGGATATACCTGGAATGGATGGGGCCAAGTGTGAGGAGGCTGGTCTTTCGGGCTGCATGGAGCAGAAAATCAATCCCCCTAAAGACAGATTCTAAGCCGGGTGTGGTGGCTCACGCTGTAATCCCAGCACTCGGGAGGCTGAGGCAGGAGGATTGGTGTGAGTTCGAGACCAGCCTGGGCTACAAAAGTGAGCTCAAGGCCAGCCTCAACTGCATAGTGAGACCCTGTCTCAAAAAGACAAAAAAAAAAGACAGATTCTAATAATGGTCCAAATATAATAGAATTAATACAATATTGATGAAAGAGAAACATCACAATAAAGAAAATACAGCAGGTAACAATAAAATTTCTTATCTTCAGTTTTCTAAATTTTCTATTACAACTGAAGCAAAAATTTAAATTGTCTTTGATGTAGCTATATATATGTATGTATGGACAAGTAATATGTAAGATAAGTATATGTTAAATGACATGGGTAAAGAGACATAATAATGTGGAAAATCCAGGAAACAAAGACCTAATTTTCTGAAAAAATCCAAACAATATGAGGAAAGCAGACAAGAAAAAGATACAAGGTAAAAATTATGACAAATAAAACAAAGATTATTAAGCCAAGCTCAGTAGACTACAAAATGAAAAATAAACAGATGCTCTCAATAACTCTTCACATATTAATTTGACTAATGTGATGAAATGGACAGATTTTTAATAGTACACACAGGATATCCAGCATGAAATGACTACTAATAACAGTTGAACTCACAATTTAGAATTTTCTAAACATGAAATTTCTGATCATTCACTATTTTAAGAGATAACTCATTTTCCTAAAAAAATATTAATCATTAACCTCCCTTCTACATAGTCTCTCTCAGAACGTCCATAATTTCTCTAGGTCATAATACTGAAATGCCAAAAGTCTCCATATATGTACATGCGTATATATATATATATATATATATATATATATATATATATATATAGTATATATACACACACACCTACACATACAGACACACATACCCTTTGAAAAATCTGAATGAATATTAATAGAAACGTAACTACTGCAGGAAATGCTGTTTATGACAAAATAGAGTGTATACTAAGGCCTAAATTCTGGTTAATATTAAAAATTCTTGGGATTACAGTTTCCATTTAAATGCACAGAGTACCTCTTCTAGATATTTCCACAGAAGAATTATAAGCATTATAACACAGTGATATATGCACAAGCAAATTTATAAGAACACAGTTCATGATAGTACATCTTGGAAACAAAACAAATGGCCGTTAAGCAAGGAAAGTATAAAACTTATTATTTTTCAATGAAGTATTACTTAGCTATAAAGAGGAATAAAACTGAAATTTTCATAGATAAACAGATGAAGCTAGAGAACCTACTCACATGTGAAATAAATCAGACTTTCATGTGTTAACATCATATGATCTCCCTAGTATAATAAGTTAAAAGATTAAATAACATCCAGTAGATACAATAGATTTTGTGGAAGTGAAGGAAATTCCTGTAAAAGGAAGAACAACTGGTATGAGGGAAAGGAGATATAAAGAGAAATATATATATATATATATATATATATATATATATATATATATATATTCAACCTATCTAAGATAAATATATTAATAATTTTTTAGATCTTTAAAAAAGAATGTTTTGTCCTGATATTGTTTGATTAATTTTCAGGCCTGTATCTAGTAATTTGAGTAAGTACTTTGAAGTTAGCAATATGCAATATATTAATGATTGTTAATCTTTTATTATTTTGTTTCTCATTCTGTATCATTTGTAATGTTTTTCTGTTTAAAATAAAAGTAAAATGATAACTATGACAAAATAAATATACATAATTATAAGAAATCTCAAGTAGTTCATAATTGTATAAAATTGGTGTGAAAGCAGACAAACGTATCAATTGGATTGAATTACAATCCAGAAATGAACTACGGAATTCTTACTACCAAATCTCTACAATGACACCAGAGAAAATCAATGAAGAAAATGCTTCTTCCCTAACAAAGATAATAATGTAATTAAATAATTAAATCTGTAATGAATAATATTTTCTTCTGTACCTTCACCTATATAGAAAAATTAACTGAGAAATAAGATCAACACAATGGATAAATTTAATATACTCTTTACTGGCATTAACTAGGAATGCTTTATATGATGGGATGCTCTAAGAACCTAGGAGAAGAAACAATGTAACTTTTCAGGAGACAGACATAGTTTTAATCGAACTGGGGGAACATCCATTAGGAAATGCATGATAGAGACCGAGCCACAACAGTAACAAAATATATGAGAAAACTATTTATCATGAATAGTTAATGACTAATAAATGAGTTGAGTTTTAATGAAAATTGTCTGAAATTTAACCAAAGCTGAAGAATTTATAAAATTATATATATATATATATATATATATATATATATATATATAATAATTCCACAAAATACTGAAAATGTTTACTTGCGATGGAATATACCATATTAAGTACATGTTTCCCTTGGTTAACTTACAGAAGTAGCAAATAGTAGGAAGGACACTGTTTTTGTTCAACTCCGCATTATTTAGCCACATTATCACAAACAAAACAATGATCGTTGTTAAATAGGAATTAATAAAACTTAAAGCTATGGTACAGAAGTGCTTGTGTTTAAAACTTACCATAGTTAGTAACAATTAATAGAAATTTTCTATTCATTCAGTACTCATTAAATGTATTAGAAAATTTGAAATTCATACATTCATATTTATAGAATTTCCATTATTTAGATAGATCTTACCTTATTTGAAGACTTTACAATTAACCTTCAGTTTTAAATGTACTGTTAAGTGAAAAAAATGCTATTTCTCTATGTGAATATAATGTTACCTTTATTTATAATAGTGCTAGATTTCACTTTCCCTACTTTATAGAATATATCGTGAAATTGTGTGTTTTTTTAGAAAATGATTATGTATTATAGCTCTTTCCTCCTTTTTTGTGTATCCATGTGTGAGAAATTGACACATATTTTGTATGGTTATGACCTTTTTTGTATCTTTGCAAACTTCCTTTTCTCTTTTTCTAACGTGGCTGCTACCTTGGCTTATTTTGTTTCCAAGTGCAGGTATTATTTTAGAAGTATTTGACTATCCATACATTTAAATCACTTCTCAGTTTATTTGAGATTCTGTTTCAAAATGCAAAGGTCTATGGCAAAATTTCAATTTGTTGATGAAGCTCGTAAAAATCTATATAAAATCTATAATTTTTTTTCTATGTTTTCCTTATGGTTTGTCTCTGACTGGCTCAATTAGAATAACATGCAGGGAACAGTTAAGCAGAGGAATAAGGTGGGTAGCAGTGAGTGTTCTAAATATTTGTCATTAAAATTTGAACATTTTGGTTTTTGTACGTGTCATTAAAACTCATAAGATAAAGCATTCTCATATTTATTTCAATTTTAGTCTCTTCCTATAAAAATAACAGTTTGCGGGGCTCGGCGGGATGGCTCAGTGGTCTAAAGCGCCTGCTTGGGAAAGCTTGGGTGGCTTCAGGGACCGTGGTTCGATCCCCGGCGCCACATGATGCGCCAGCCCTGCCCTCGGGGTGGGCTGAGCCGGCCATGAAAATGAGTGAATAAACAAACAAAGGTTCTGAAACAAGAAAAAAAAAAATAATAAATAAAAAAATAACAGTTTGCTCTACCAACCTAAACGAACATAGGGTAAAACAAAAAACAAAGAAAAACCACTCATATTATGTTTTCAAATGCTAACATTTTGATATAATTATGATATCAACATGCTATGCTTGTGTATAAATTGTATTGAAGTACAGCGCCACATACATATGTTGATATATTTTCTCTTCTGCTTTCACATTACACAGGAAGAGTTAAATAGCTCTGACATTCACTGGACATCTTCTTGGATGAATAAGAAAAACATTTAATACCTGATCTGACAGAAAAGATGGTTTTGCTACCTCCTGGTGTTATGCACTTAAAAGGCTTAAATTCATGATAAGGCTGTTATCAGTATTTTTCCTTTTTAGTAACTTGTCAGGTATATATTTAGCTTATCTACATGAACACTAGAAGTAATGCATTATTTTACTAATTAACTCCTTAAATATTGCCATAGTGATTGCATTAGATGTACAGATACAAGTGGATATTCCTATCTGTATAAGGTTAAACAAAATACCACAGCTCTTGAAAAATTTTTAATATTCAGTAACTATAGTTAGATTATTTGTATAACTTTATTCAGCATAGTAATTTGATAAGCATCTGAATTTATTTTAACCTCTATCATATCCTGAATAAAGTTGTGTGATTTTACTTGTATTAAAAATCATAGATTGTAGGTAACATTATAAATAGTGTCTTCTCCAAATATTTTTCCATTCAATATTGCTGACTTTCTAAAATATTAATTGTATAAATTTATCCACTGAATACAAAATTATTTGACAAAATGATTAGATTTTACAGCTTGCATGTTTTAATTGCTTAAAAAATACTCAATGTATTTTTTACATAGTAACAAATCGTCCAAAACCCAAAAGAGAAAATATTTCCTTTAATGTAAAAAGAAAAAGGTCATTTTAATTGTAGCAAATATTTACCTTAACACAATTACTGGTCTTTCTCACTTCCTTTATCAGTGATCACAAAACAAGTAAAAAGTCCAATAAAAGACTAAATAAAAACCTATCCTAGGCTCACATGACTCTGATTTTGAGACAGAATTCAATCTACCATGAGAAATACTAAATTTAAACCAATTTGTTCCTTGTAATAGATTTCATTTTATAATGTTTTAAACGTAAAAGGACTAAGAACTCAATCCATTTGAGAACTCAATGTAGTAAGAAACATTTTGACTGTAAATACATAAAGATCTCTCTTAAAACATTACAACTTTTACTACATAACATTTTGTTATGTTTTATTGTTTGGCATATTAGTCTGATTTTTTATTATGTACATAACGTAATTGTACTTCTTGATATGTGTTGTGAAATTGAGATGTTTAGAAGTTTAACACAGAATGAGGCCAGTGTCCTAACTGTATAAAATCCTCATCCTGTGCAAGAGGAGGGGATGGTAATGATGTGAGTGCTACACCTGCCCTGTCACCCTACCCTAGTGGGGGATAGCCTGCTTACACTATAAGGGAAGAAAAGAGGTTTTTCCTCTGGTTCCTTTATTCCTGTTGCCTTTGCTGTATTCTGCCACATTGAACTCCTGCATTCTTCTGCCATGCCTCACTGCCTTGCTGCCAGCTGATTGTGAGCTGAAACTTCCACTAACTGTGCCCTTCCCCTGTATGATTTTAGCTATCAGATATTTTGTGCCAGCAACATGAAAGAAGTCACCAAGAGAATAATTACTTTGTAAGATTTTATGCTAAATTAACCTAAACTTGGTGAAATAAAAACAGTGAAAGGAAGTAAAAATAAGAATTGAAATGTTTTATGTGCATGTACAAATTACCTACAATGAATGCAATCATTATGTTCTATAAGTAATCACTAACAAAAGCAAAAAAGCAATTAAATTAAATTTTATAAATTTTACTTTAGTCCTATGTATTAATTGTCTCAGTTTTCAGATAGACTGGTGCTGTATCTCAGTGTATTTCTATTCAAGTAATGCTTATTTTACTTTAAGACAGTAAGTAGTTTTTTTTTTTAACTGTACTCTTTTTTTAAAATTGTATTTATTTATTTTTTTCTTGTTTCAGAACCTTTATTTGTTTATTCACTCATTTTTATGGCCGGCTCAGCCCACCCCGAGGGCAGGGCTGGCGCAGCATGTGGTGCCAGGGATCGAACCGCGGTCCCTGAAGCCGCCCAAGCTTTCCCAAACAGGCGCTTTAGACTACTGAGCCATCCTGCCGGGCCCCAAAGACAGTAAGTAGTTTTGATTCTACATGAGATTTCCAGAATCTTTTAGTGATCTATCCCCCATAGAAGAGATGGAATTACATGCCCTAGAATATATTTAAAAAGTCATTTGCAGATTATTACTTTAAAACTAAAGAAAATTCTAAGTACGTAAATTTCTAAAAATCTTAAATAACATATATAGTAGTCTGAAGTATTCCTTTCCAATTTTTACATGAATTATACTTGAATGTAAACAGCATGTTTTACCATATCCTGCATTTTATCCAAAACATTGTATTTAAAGATTTTATACTAAAATTTTAGTTCGGATTTACTCGTCAAATAAATCTTGCAGTCCTAGTTGATCAAATTTCAATTTCATTATTAAGCCATAGCACAGTTTTCACTGATCTAAATTGTCTTTCTGAATTTATTGATGCTATATATTTCATACAAGTGTAATATGTATCAGATATGTAATATGTTCTATGTTTATGATCATTTGCTACATAACTTGTTTCCCCACTTGATCCCTGATTTAATCAATTTTACCTGAGCAATTACTCTAGTAATCCTAATGGTGAACCATAGTTTAATCCCATATCGTGCCCATCTTGTGATTTGCCATGTTTCCTACCATGGACTTGCTTCACATCATGGTTTTGTTTTAAAAAAGTTAATAGACAACCCACCCTGGTGCACTTCTTTCTCTCAGAGAAAAACTTCCATTCTCTCTGTAAATATATTCTACTTAGCCTCAATTGCTCTTAAAAAAAAAAGTATTCCTCTGTTTTAGAGAATTTGGAGTCTTAGCAGACATGTAGTAGTTTGGGAATTTCTTTGCTCTATCATTTCCTTCATATGGTTTCTTCTATGGACAGAAACTATGAACTAAAGCACACATTTCTCCCTTGTGTGAGTATTGGATATTTTGTTACAGAGTATTTTGTTAATGCTCTATGAGATTCATAAATGATACAATGTTCTACTTCATGTTAGTTATGCTAATTTATAATTACTGTGATAGGTTTTTCAGCAGTGGCAGCACTGCAGAGAAGAAGAAATGAAGGGTTTGGGAAGCCTTTATTAACTCTGAAGACATGGAAAGGTTTTAAGTCACGGAGATGGTGGATCCTCTGACTGGAAACAGGGAGGATTAGACTTTGTGGACTTTTGCGAGGGGCTGAGTTTAAGAGACAGGTTCAGTCACATGTAAGTTACAGATTGGAGGCTCCCTTGTGTGCACAGAAAAGATAAAGGAAGTTATATCCAGGGCTGGAATGGGGAAGGAGAAGGAATTGGTCATTGAGAGGATAAACTGTTGTTTTGGGGATTCAGCCATACTGAATCAGGGCCAAGATAATTTACAAGTTTGTACACTGTCCTGAAGCTATAATACTGGATAAAATATTTTCTAATTTTATTAATTTTATTTGCAAAGAAATAACAATGAGACAGTTTCAAAACAGGTTAGTAGAACATTTATAATAATTAATATATTGGAGGTTGTTGTCTTCACAGCAGTTGTTCAGAGTACAAGATGTAGACATGATATCTTTTCTGAACACTATTAAGACAAACATCTCTTCTCATTGAACTAAGAGAAAGCAGCTGTATATATAGTACAACAGTCCATAATATTAGTGGATTATCAGCAGAACCCACAATGTTGGAAGCTGGTGACTTGAGCCTTTTGCAGCTCAGTATATTAATATGGCTTTATTTGATATACCTAGTGGTTACTTTTCTGCTGAATTGTTAAAACCAAGATAAAGCAAGACATATGTAATGAAAATGTAACTTTTTTCGTTTTATTGATTTTTTTGGTTGAACAGTTTTTACAGGTTTTATTCTTTTTTTGGTGCCAAGGACCAAACCCAGGGCTTCCAGCTTGTTAGGCAAGCATTCTACCGCTGAGCCAAATCCCCAGCCCCGAAAATGTAACTTTTGTATCTAACAGATCACTCAAATCCCCTCAGGATTTACCCTGAAACCATGTATAGCATTTTGTAGAACCTTTGTCAGTGTCAGGTATCTGGATGAGTCACAACCATTGCTTGACCAATTTGTTCTCTGTAAGAATTTGATAGAAACTTGTCTCTCTAGGTAACTCTACTTAGGTACACTATACATCGTTGATCCCTTTCTTCTGTAGCCCCATGATCTCCTTGAACAGAAAATTTGGGACCCCACTGAATTATCACATGTGGTTCTCTTATGTCTTGAGTCCTCACTGCCTTGAAGGGCTGAAGCCAAAATATTTGTTATTCTTGTAGCCCTTCTTTTTCTTTAATTTTTTTTTTTTTTTGGTCTGCAGACTTAAGTTGTTAACCATCCAAAAGAGTTTAGTGATATTATTACCGTATAACATAGGCACTTGAGCTTTACATCACTATATTTCTGAATATCAAACACTTTAGTCTTAACATTAAACCAGTACTTTCCATGAATCATTCATATTCTAACAAATCCCTATAGGTTGTGATTAAACTCATTATCTTTAATATTTCTACTTAAAACGTTGAAGAGTAAAAGTAAAAAGAATAATTTTATTATGAGCTTATTAAAAAACCTGTGTTTATTTATGACTGCTCGCAACAGTTTTATCTGAAAATATTACAACAAAATTTACTCCTTTTAAATGTAAATTTTCATGTATAATACTCATGGAGTTATGTAAATGTCAGTTAATTTTAGAACATTTTCATTACCTCCAAAAGAAATCCAAAATCGCTTAGCTGTGAATCTTTACCTACCATATCCATCTACTGTCTTGAGCAGTCACTATTCATTTTGCTTCTAGGCATTTGTCTTTAATATATATATATATATATATATATATATATATATATATTTCACACTGTTATAATTATAATATTTCATTGTGTGCATAGATATTAATTTTATCATCTATTAATAAAGTTGTTTCTCATTTCATTCATTTTCATTTTGTGATTCTAATGACCAATTCTATGACATTCTGCTTTACAGTTTTGTGTAAAGATGTTAATTTGTTTGAATTTATAAATAGATCATGAGTTTCTGAATCATATGATAGCATTGTTTTTAAATATTTTAGGAAATGTCAATCTGTTTTCCCAAGTGGCTACACCATTTATATTCTGAACATACAGGAACAAACTTTCAATTTATTCACATCTGCCAAAAAGGTTGTTTCTAAAATTGGCTTTATTCTATACACAATAGGAGGCTTAAAGTGGTATCACAGTTTTTTTTTTTTTTTATGTTTATGTAAGGACTAATAATGTTGAACACTTATTCTATGCAGCTTAACAACCATTGCTGGTTGCGTATCATCTTGTTTTGAAATGCTGTATTGTTGTTAATGTTTTTACTCTCTTCAAAATAAAAATAATTATCTGTGAAGAAATATGTACTTACATGCAATGCTTAATCTTTAATTCAAATAATTGTTATTTTGTCACTAACTTTCCAGAGATTTTTAGTACATATCAGATCTTTGTAATATATATGCTTCAAAAATATTTTCTGACAGGCTGGTACACTTTTCAATTTTTTTTATAGAAAAATATAGCATGAAATTTACTTTTCATTTTAGTTGTGCTATGAATTAATTCTCAGTGAAATTATTGTATTTTATAATACATTTATAGAGTTTATTAATATTGTTTAAATGTACTTTTACTCATATTTAGTAGTGACATCACATTTCTGCCCACAAGTATACTCTCTGCTAGACAATATTCAATTTTCTGGTTCTATGAACTTTACAATATTCAATATTGCATATAAGTAGCATATACAGTGCTTATCTTTGTATGTTTGGGCTATCTCTCTTATTCTGCATTGGTACTGTCTCAGTTATACTTCCCTCATTAAAGGGACAAATACTTGGGACCCAAAATGAAGGAAGGAAGATTTATTTAACTCACAGTTACAGGAGGTTTCAGTACCTACTCAGCTGGCTCCAGGGCAGATGGGGCTGACTTGTCAATGTAGGGGAGATTAGAGGTAATAACTGTACTTGTGTGAGCTTGGTGTAACTCTAACTTCAGCTGCTTGAAGAAATCCATGCGACTTGGTGTATGGCACACTCGGTATGAGGCACAACATGAATTAAAAGATCAGCTGAAAAAAAACAGTATCTGTGGAAGGGAAAAATGAAAAGTATCCAGGGAAATCATTCCAGCTATTTTCCATTCACATTTATGAGCAAATGCCAGGGGAATGTTTAAATATGTGACTGGCAAAACTAGAACATGAAAAATGGAGTCTTGAAAATCAAGTGAAAAATAAGAGTCCAAGAATTGTCAGAGGACCAACAATTAGTAGCACATACACTTGGATGAAATGTCACAGGATTCTGACTCACAGAAAATATCTAAAAGGCAGAAGATGGAACAATTACTTAGAATAAAATAAAATCTAGTAAAATTGGGAAGATACATTCCGGTTAACCAGAAAACTGTCAATGCTAAGAGAGGACCAGTAAAAATGATTATGAGATCAAATCATCTTCCAAAGTTCAATCAATGTTATGACAACTCCATGAATTTCAACTTTTTCTTCTTTTTTTGTATAATATTCACCTTGCGATGTTAATATTCAATGTATTATTCAGAAGATGACATACATAAGAAAGCTACCAAATTTGTCTTCAATTCTTACAGAAGTTTACTCATTCTTCTGAATGAATTTTTTTTTTGCTGTAATGCTAAAATAACTACTAGAAACACTTCTGATTTCCAAATGTATATTGAAAAACATTGCTTTTATTATTAAAGTTATTAAAGTTGCTTTTAATAATACATTCATGGTTTCTCCAATAATAATATTATTATATTGATTGTTTATTAGGAGTAACCTAAAAAAGATGAGTTTATAAGAATTTTTGCATTTTTGTCTGTATAGTGCTCAGCTGTTTATATTTAATGTTTAATCAAAATTTCAAATTGACATTTATTTAATTTTGATTGAAATGTCCTGGAATTATGGGAACAATCTTCAGTACTGAAGCAGCTGTTTATATATACTTCTTTACCATAAACTTTGTTGATCTTAAGCAAATTCCTTTACTTTGTCTTCATGTTCCACATTTTTAAAGTGACAAAGGGAAAAGGTTATAATTTCTAAGTTTTCTTGCCATTTTAGTAAGCCTCTACTTATCCAGTCACATGATCCTGTCACAGTGCTTGGTAATTTATATTTTATGATCACAAGTTGACATTTATAACATACTTTTTAAAAGCATCAATGTAATCAAATCTAGATACAGAAATGAATGAGGATGAGCTTTTCTTATAGAAGCTTTTTTGAGAACCTGTGAAATTTACTTAATGATTGTATTTATGTTTAGACTGCTTCTGTCATTTGCTCAGATTTGAAACTGTAGCTTTCATTGAGAATATATCTACATATATTGTGTTTGACCATATTAAAAAGTGAAATTATTGAACTTTGCATTTCCAGAATTCACTGATTATAGCTTTTACTTAATGGTGGTTTTACATATATGTGGAAATAAACCTTCATTTTGTTCAGAAGTAATTTCCAGTAGAGAAACCAGTGATATATATCAAATGCATTTCTGTAGCCACAATGTCTCTGTAGATATTTCTCAAGGAAGAATATGTACATTACATACTATCAGATAATTCTTTACGTGACTTTAATGTATCATGCAGAGAAATATGAAGCAAGTACCTATAAGTTATTCCACATTGGGACTATTAGGAAAGGTGTTTTGTATTCTCACGTTAACTAGAGAGATCAGCTACTAAAACCCATATTATTAGACAAATACTATTTTTTAAATTATATTATTCCAGGTTTTTAAACAGTAGCAGCAAATTCATCATGTAAATAGTATGTCAACTATATTTATCAATGAAAAATAAATATGAATTTCATACACAGCAAATTTATTATGGAAACTAGATTGAGAAGCATTTATCTCAACCACTAGTATGTTTCATCATAGGCACTCGTCCACATTCCAACGTTAACTTGGCTGAAATTATGTCGGCTGTAAGCCCTTTTGCTTTTCATAATTTTTGAGACAAAATCTTACTAAGTCACTCAGTCGTTCAGGCTTCAACTTGTTACCTCCTGCCTCAATGGTTTATGTTTATTAAAAATAAATGTTCAAATCTGTAATCCCAGCAATAATGGAAGCTATGGCAGGAAAATTATGAGTTTATATTTGCCATGGGCAATTTAGTAAGAGGTGTCTCAATTTACATAAACATTTTTATTTTTATTTTTTTTTACTTTTTTCTTCTTTTAATCATTTGGATCAATTTTGTGTTCTTATATCTAATAACCTCAAACACTTATTTGAATATAACTATATATAGCATATAACAAATATTGTTAAATTCCTTTTATTTTGTTTAGTTAAACTCTGTATCATTTCTATTTTTTTCCTGTTTTTTATTTTTTTTTACAAAAAAAGATTAGGGATGCATTCTTTCCAAATGGTCATAGGTTTTGGCATCTGAGATGAATAAACCCTTCACAAATGAAGAAATGCAAATGGAAAATAAATATAGGGAAAATATTCAATAGCATTGGTCATTTGAGAGATGCACATTAAATCAATGTTGAAAACATTAAATCAACGTTGAGATGCAATCTTAGTCAGAAAGAACGGTTATCATCAAGAAGTTAACCAATAACAAATGCTAGAGAGGCTGGGGAATCAAAGTAACCCTTCTTCACTGTTGGTGGGAGTGTAGGGTGGTACAACCACTATGGAAATAATCATGGACATTCCTCAAAAAGCTAGAATTTTGAGGTCTGAATCAAGCCAACTATGCATTTCCTAGGTATGTTAAAAGGGCTGTAAAAGAAGATCAGTAGTAGAGTTCAGTATACACAATTGAAAAATAAAAATTTATTAGAGCAGAATAAAAAAACCGGTAATAGTATCACCAAGGTTATACAAGAATTGTAATCTTCATCTTTTTCTGGTGGAGATATACAATGGTGCTACAATTTTGGAAAACTATGTTCCTCAAATGGTTAAATACAGAATAACCATATAGTCCAGCACCTTCAATCATATATATGAAATACATGGAAGAATATGTCACATAAAAATAGGAACAATGAGTCATAACAGTCAAAGAGGGAAAACAACCCAAATTTTTCCCAAAAATGTAAACTGTGGAATGTTCACACACACACATGGGGATTATTTTTCAGATGAATGAAATTTTCTTGTAATGTAAAATAATGACAATCCTTGAAAATATTTTTCTAAGAATTCAATGACAAAAGACATCATAATATATAGTGCCACTTATGTAAACTGTTTACAATATGCAAATCCATACAAGTAAAAGTAGTTTAGGAATTGCCTGGGGCTGGAGGACTGTTGATATTGGAGAAGGCTGTTAATGGATATAGGGTTTTTGTTTGAGGACATTGAAAGTCTTCTCAAATTGATTGCGATGGCAGTTGCTCAATTCTGTGAACATATTGAAAATCAATAGGTTAAGTGTATTCTTTGTCACTTGTACAACAGTAAGTCTGATATAAAAATATACTAAATGTTGGAAATTTTATTAGCTTTGCATTTAATAATCTTTAGATCTGTTTGGGTAATAAGGATATTCAAACAAGCTTAAGGTTTCAAATTCCTGAATGTAATGTCTTTGAATTTTTTACTTATACAATCTGCTATTAGTAGTACAGTTTCAAATTAGAAGTCTATCACATACATTTATGATGCTATTGTGAGTGAATCTGCCTTTCTGAGATTTTTGCCAAAACTATATTATATGAAAAAAACATATTTGTATGTTAATTTTGTATCATTCAGATTTACTGAATTTCTTTGTCAGTTTTTCTTCCTTTTTCATGGAGTCTAAGCTTTTGTACATAAAAGTAATAATACATCTGCAAATACAGATTACTTTTTGTTCTTATTTCAATTTAAAAAAATTTCTTTTCATTGTCTAATTATTCTGGCTTGACCTTATATTAGCATGTCAAATAGGAGTAATAATAACAAACATGTTATTGATTTACTATTGCTCTAAGAAGGCAAAGTTTCAAAATATTATGGTATTAGCTTTTGATGTTTCATATACAGCTTTTGTCATATTGAGCTAAACTATATCTATTCTGAGATCTCTAAGAATTTCTAATGTAAAAATGTGTTAATGTTTTCCATTGCTTTTTCTGCATGGGATATTCCTATAATGTAGCATTATACATTGATTGATGTGGTTATGTAGGATCCTAGGGATAGAAGTACCTCTCACATGGTCCTAATGAACTATCTTTTGAGTCTACTGTTAAATTAATTTGCCATTTGTTATTATTTTGTTGCAGACTTTTGTATGTATCTACCTTCACCAAGATTTATCAATGCTGCTTTATCTTATTCTGATATTTTGCCTGGGCCTTTGTATCAAATTAATGCTAATCATACAAATTCACTTTAGAAGACTTCCATGCTCTTAAATTTACTACAACTTTTTGAGAATGTTTAAAATACATTTTTCCCTTAAGGATTTTGTAGCCCTTACAACCTATATTACCTTGTTCCATTACCTATTTTCCTGTGACATGCTTAATTACTATTTCAACTACCTTAACAGCTGTAGATCTGTTAACAGTTTATATTTTCTCGTGTTTCAGTGTTGATTAGTTTTTTTCCAGAAAATATACATTTATTCTACATTATCGTTAATTAGTATTTGTCTAAATTACTCATCTCTCATTTCTGGGACAAATACCTGATACACAAGGCTAGTGAAGGAAATGTTTCTTTAGCTCACAGTTACTAGAGATTTCATAGTTAAAGCAGCCTGCATTACATAGCAAGGCCTTGAGACACTGCCATCCCATGATACAGAGTCTGAAGGAGAGGCTGAGAAGCTGCCATGGCCAGGATGATCAGCTTCATACTGCCAAGAGAGGCTACTAGGCCTGGGTGGTAGGTCAGGAGGTGCATGCTGCCCCCCACCAAGGCCCTCCCTGGTCCTCTGGCCCTGCCGCTGGAGCCATGTGCTGCTCCTCAAACTGCATCTGCCCAGTAACCTGAGGCTATGGAGCAACAGCTAGATAAAAACTATATCATCTGTGTTCTCTTTTTTCCTTAATGAGACTTAATGTTCACTTTTATCTTTTCAAAAAAGCAACATTTATGTAATTTTTGAGTTTTCATTCTTTTTTTTTTCTTTTTGAGACAGTCTTGCTATCCAGTTCAGGCTGGCCTTAAGCTCACTTTTGAATCCCAGGCTGGTCTCAAACTCACACCAACCCTCCTGCCTTAGCTGCCCAAGGGCTGGGATTACAGGCATGATGTAACACCTTGACTGGCTGAGCTTTTATTCTTACTCTGTTTACATGTCTGAGATTTGTTATTTCTTAAAACCTTTATCTTTCCTTTTTTCTTTTGTCTAAACTCTCAAACATTAGAATTGGGTTTCTGTTTCAAATTGTTCTTTCATTTTAATGTATGTGTTTATAACAAAAAAGATCTCCTGTCTTCTGTAACATTGTTAGATTAAAAACAATTCGATATGTTGTGAGGGTGAGTTATTTTTATTCTTTTATGATAAATTTGGGATTTTTTTTCTTTGACTATTGTTATTCAGAAATGGGTCACTTTTCATTTATTTCCTAATTTTTGTTACTATGTATTTCTACCTGCAATATATTAAGGTAAGTAAGGCTATCTGCTATCATGCCATTCTTCTTAAATTTGAGATTCACTTTTAACTAACACATGATATATAACATGTATGTATATTGTTGTGTTTCAGGGTAATGGTATTCTGTTTCTGCTCAGGAAACGATTCTGCATTCATTTGTTTGGTCTAACAGAATTGTGGTGTTGCTTTATTTTATTTATTTTATTTTCTTTTTCTCAACTGCTCTGATTGTGAGGACATCTCTTCTCATGTGCAGGATCCATGTAGTCTAACTTAGATCTTGAATAAATTAAATATTTTACTTTGGGGATAGAGTCTGCTTTAAGATTTAGTTTTAAATAAAACTTCAAGTCTTAGTACCATTGTTTTGTCCTTTCTTTACTTCCTTCATTTAATTATTTCTGGGTTCTTTTCTAATATTTTCTTTTGTTGCATTCATGAATCAAATTCAGGACCTTACACGTCTTAGGCAGGCAGTGTGCTGCTGAACTATACCCCTGCCTGGGAAGAATTGTCAGAGAGATGTTGCCTAAAGATATACTCATGGGAACTATTTCACTTTGTTAAAGATCTTTCCCTATTTGCTGTCCTGTTCTGTAGGTTTTGGTTGTATCTTTTTTTCTATATTTTTCTATTTCATTTACCCTAATTTGTTAATATATCATTGCTCATACTAATATTTGCAACATGTTTTATTTTTATGACACAAACACATACCTTGGCCTACATTTGTATCTACTAATTTGTATCTCATTTTTGTCAGTCTAACTAAAAATTGAACAGCATTTTGATTTATTTTGAAAAACAGTAAAAAATCCTGTTTATTTTCTATTCTTTTTTTTTCCATTTTTATGTTCTAAGTTTCATTCATACTCTTGATTTTGACTTTTTTTTTCATTTCTATGTTTTAAGGTAAAGATTTCAATTATAAATTGATATTTAGCAGAATGGAGCTACTGACCATGACCCATTTCTGTCATCTCTCCTTCCCACCTTGGTCATTTGTAAGCCTCACCATTTTCATCTGTGAAGACTGAGCCATTCTATAGCACTCTGTATGGTGCACTATGCACACTTAATGTAAAAGACAGTTTTATTCTTTGTTTAAGATTGTTTTTTCATTTATTTCTCTTAAACCTCATTTATTTGTTTGTGTTATGGCTGGCTCAGCCTGGCTGGGGTGGGTGTGCACAGCATGTGGCGCCAGGGATAGAGGAGCAGTAGCAACAGTTGCTTTAAGTTTCCTCCACAGGCCCTTTAGACCACTGAGCCATCTCGCCAGCCCGACAGCTTTATTCTTATGTGTTGTGATTCAGAATGAGAATGTTCTGACAAAGAGTAATGTGCTTGGAGGTTGGGCTTTTGGTAGGCTACTGGATCATGGGGTCACTATATTCATGAGTTGAATCATCCACTGGTGGTTCAGGTCTGGAGCATGGTGTGGGAGCTAGATATGCTGAGTCACTGAGACTGTGGTTTACCGTAATAGACCTCCCTCCTCACCTCCTTGATTCTCTCTCCACTTTTTAGCCTCATGATGTGATCAAGTTTCCTGCATTGCAGGCTATTTCTTAAATTGAACATGGGTTGAAAAGTTGAGCCCAAATAAATCTCTCATGCTCTAAATTGTGGGTGCGGTGTTTGATACCTCAGTAGAAAACAATGATTAAGACAATTAATTGTAGACTCTTTGGCTCTCTTAGTCTCCAAGCACCACAGTCCTTTTCACAGATCTCCCACCTGTGCATAGCTCTTTATAACATAAATGGTAGTCTAGAAAGTAACCCTCTGTACAGAAAAAAAGATTTAAGTACTATGTGTCTGATTCAGATTTTATCCATGAGTTTTGAAATGAGAGCATAACATAGCATTTCCCTCAAGGGCCTTGGTTAGTATACCTGACCAAAAATGCCAATATCAAGTCTGACTAACAAGCTCCACAGGAGAACAAATCAGAAGGACAAATAAATGAGAGCTCTGCAATTCAGGGTTGTTTCTTATTTGTAAGTGCTAGGATATGGCTCAATAGTATATATTATATTTCAGAATTTTATAGATGATATCTGAAACAAAGAAGCACAGTTAACTGATTTTAATGTTTAATTTTATGAGTTTTACATATGCCTTATACATGCCAGAATCAGAACACAGAGCAGTTATATTACCTAACCTCAGATAAACACTTATTTTCTCTCTATCGCTATAGTTACTTTCTCTAGAATGTTACATAAATAAAATTAACTGGCTGTAACTGCAGATTGCTCTTTTGCTGTCAGCATGCTATCTTTGAGATGAAGTTTCTTTTATATTCACTCACAGGAAGATATTTGGGGTATTTCCAGTTTATAATTATCAATAAACTTATGACAAACTAAAGGAATTACTCTTTAACTATTATCTTCTTACTTTTTTGGGCTCATGGTATTTTGATACTTTCTATCTCAAAATTTTTATTAATGCTATATCAGTGACTACTTCTAAAATTCTGTGCAATTTTTTGAATGAATTAAATTTTCATAGAGTCCCGTAACATCTATTAATAAGATATATGCCTGAAAAAAAAATGGTATGTCTTCTGGGAAATTAACTTGCTTTATTTCTTAGTACTTATTTCAAATTTCTTGCCAGTAATTTAAAACAATGTACAGACTCATCAGTAATAAATGAACGTAAATTTTAGAATGAAAACCTAATTACAGCTAAGAATGTACAATATTGCGTCAATAAAATAGTTCAGCAGTCTAAAGTGCTTCATTAGGCAAGCTTAAGGAGGTGAAGGGACCACTCTTCCATCTCTAGCATCATATACTGCGCCAGTCCCACCCACAAGGTGGGCTGAACTGGCCAGAAAAAAAAAAAGCACAATATTAACCTTAGGAAATTGATTAACAAGGGATACAATTACAGTTATCATCAGTTTATAAATGTTTGTAATTTTAATAGATAAAATTTATTTAATAGTGGTTTAAGTTTGATATTGGGAATGAAATTCAGGACCTTTCACTTGCCAGACAAGGGCTAATGCCACTGAAATATCTTTTAGCCTAATAAATGCTTAAGATTTACACTGTCATCAAATTCCAGATTCTCTTTTTGCTCTCAGTTTAGGAGTACTTCATGTTTTAAATTGTTGTTAAGGCCAGGGAGATAGGTCTGTGACACAAGTACCTGCCTGGCAAGTACAAAGTCATGAGCTCAAACCCTCGTCCCTTAAAAAAAAATTGTTCCTATATAATTTATGGACTTTTTTGTTTCAATTATTTTTTATTGTTTAAATTTAACAATGGTTATATTACATATTTTCATCATCAGATCAGTTCACATTAATACATATAGGTATATAAGATTGATCAAACAATTAAACATGAACCTTTCTAAATCCACATTACTTTTTCTTTTTTTCCCCTTTCTTTTCTTTGAAAGTTGACATATTGCATATTGTGCTCACAATCATTCTACAGAGTACACTGTGTAGGCATGACCCACCTCCCTATTGATGTTGCTTAGAAAAAAAAAAAAAAAA
>PVJA010038908.1:0-19482 GCA_004027025.1 Myocastor coypus | reverse complement strand
GCTTGTGCCTGCTGAGCTATCTCTCTAGTCTCTGTTTTGTTCTTTTTTTTTTTTTTTTTTACTGTTAAACATTCTTGTGCCATTCCTAAGATCTCCCTCTTGTCTGAGCACCTTAGCCTCTTTCTATTTCCTTTGTCTTCCTACTGTGCACTCTAGATTAAATACATCTCTTTCCTGTCTCCCATAATTATTTTTTCCTTTCTTTTCAAAATTCTTCTTTTTTTTTTTTTTTTCCTACTAAGAAGTAAAGATAGGATCTTCACATTAGGCTACATCCCCCAAATTCCCACCTCTTTTTATTTAAACATTTTAGAGATGTACTTAAGCAACTGAGTTGCCCAAGCTAGATTCAAACTCACAATCCTCCTCCTTCAGCCTTCCATAGTGCTTGTGTCATCATAACTGGCTAAATTACTTCCTTTCTATATGAAGAACTTCCTTTAAGAATTAGAACAGATCTACTGGGAATAGATTCTTTTCATTTCTCATTAGATAAGTTTTAATTTCCACCTCATTCCTAAAAGACCTTTTCACTGAATACAGAACATTAGGTGAAGGTTTTTTCTTCAGCTCTTGATAAATGTTGTGGTACTTCCTTCTGGCCGCCATGGTTTCTGCTGAGAGATCTGTTGTCATTTGCATCATTCTCCCATAGATAATGTATCATTTCTGGCTGTCTACTTTCAAGACTTTCTTGGTCTATAGTGTTTGACAATTTGTTTATTTTGGGGGAATTTCTTTGGGTTTATTCTGTTTGAGGTTTGCTCAGCTTCTTGAATCTGAGGGGTTTTCATTCACTGACTTTGAGAAATTTATTTCTGCAGTTTTTTTTTTTTTTTTGAATCACATTTTCTCTTTTCCCTCTAGAACTGTAGAATTTCTTTGTGTTTTATGTCTCATCTTCTCCCCCATATTTTTATTTCCAACTATTATTTTAAAATTATAATTCATATATGTATAAATGTTGTATTTGTATGATTTCACGTCCTCCATTAGAGACTGCTGCCATTTTTAAGTTCCTGTTTTTTTTTTTTTAAGAATTATTATTTTTTTTTTTCTTGTTTCAGAATTTTTGTTTGTTTATTTATTTATTTATTTATTTTTATGGCTGGTTCAGCCTGCCCTAAGGGCAGGGCTGGCACAGCATGTGGTGCTGGGGATCGAACCGCGGTCCCTGCAGCCGCCCAAGCTTTCCTAAGCAGGCGCTTTAGATCACTGAGCCATCCGGCCAGGCCCCAGTTCCTGTTTTTTAAAAAAGTTGATTTAATTCCTTACTTTGCTGGAGTATCTAAGAAATTATTTCAGAAAAAGTTAAGACATCGTAAACTTTACCCTTTCATATCTTAAAATGTCTTATATTGTTCAGCTAGATGTTATAACTTCTAGAGCTTTTAGGGCAAAGTCATTTTATCTCAATATTTTGTGTTAGTTGTGTTTGCTTTTTTCCTTCTTCTTTTTGGTACTGGGAGATGCTGTGCCTCTGAGCTATATCCCTGGTCCAGTTGTGTTTACCTTTGATGTCTCTGATAGTGTCTTGAATGTAGGAACATTGTTTATTAACCTTAGTAAATGTACTCTCTAGGACAGGCCTCAGTAAGTTAGATACCAGCAAATTGTTGTTATATTGGGTTGATGGGAAACTGAGTTTTATTGGGAGGTACACATCATCTGATACACTTCATCTTCTGGTCTTGTTATTGATGTTTTTCTTTTGACTGAGAATACTGTCTTTCTCATGTTCAGCAATAGGGAGATGTGCCTTATCTCAGGGCCTAAGGGTTACAGGGCTGCAAGTGTGGGAGTGCAGTTTCCTTCTACGGATTGTCTGAACTGGTGGCTAGGGCTGACTAGTGCAGTGAGTCTGCCCATGCTGCCTGTCTATGAGGAAGGAGCTCATAGCAATGCAGATGAATTACTAAAGCGTAAGAAGACTATTTGAATCTTCATTCTGTTGCTTACAAGGTGTATTCCTTCAAGTAGGATATTTATTCTGCTTTAACTTCGGTTTTCTCTTGCATAAAATGAGCTAATTCCCATATTGTAGCACGGCAAGCATTAAATAAGAAGGCATATATAATGTTCTTGGCATGTAATTGGCAGTCAGTGAGTTTCAGTTCTTTTTCCTTTTATTCTGAACTCATGCTTTTTATGATACTGGAAATTTTTCCTTTTTGGCTGAGTTAGGAATTAGGCATATCACATTTACTCACATTTGTTTTCTGAAGTAATATAACGCAGAGGCAGAGAATAATATTTAATCCATGGAGATTGTGGATTTCAAGAATTTGAAAGTTTTAGTTTGGTATTTTTCAAAAGAAATCTACCTGTAGGTCTTTGTTTTGGTGTCATTATATAGTTGAGGCATTATGTATGTGGTCAAACCAGTTGTGGAGTTCTCCAGCCTTCTGGGACCTGGCCAGGTAGGTTGGCTTGTGTGCTTCACATATTCTATCTCTTCTCCATCACCCAAAGAACACATCTTTCAAACCAAGGTGGCTTAACTACCTTCTGTCTCATCAGCTCTCCATTAAGTCAATAGGAACCTTCTTACTCTGGGCTAAGAGAACACATGAGTGTGCATGTGAGTGTATGTGGTAGAGATTCAGGTGAGGCGGCTCTGGGGTGATAGCTTACAGGTTGATGTAGTGGCAGTGGATTCCTGTGAGGATGGAAGGATGGGTGTGTCCTGGCCTTGTCTGCAGATGGAATTCTTGCCTTCAGAGGTTTGTCCAGTTTCCTCTTTTATCTCACTCCTGTAGACTAATTTCCTACATACTTCTTACAGGATGTCTTGTCGTTTTCTTGGGATACTTGAGTGGTTTTTTCCCAAAGGAATTGTTTCCTTGAATAAGCATCATAATCTTTTATAACACACTGGCATTTCTGAAAGGTGGAGGTGGAAGAATAGGAGTGGTGCCTCAGTATCTTGACTTGATTCCTATGAATTCTCCTGAGTGGAGAAAGGGAAAGACACCTGCTCTGCATTTCCTCTGTGCAGATGCTGAGCAAAGATGACAGGGCAGGCAGAGGGAAGGGTTGGTGAGGAACCTCCAGAGTGACAGACCCCAGACATGTGACATTCCACTTCCAGAGGCTTGGGGCATCCCTCAAATCCTGAAGAAACTCTGTCTGGTCTGAGGGAGGTATATTCTAGATATGTCTGTTTCTGGTCCTTTCCCATTGACTTGTGGGTGGACATGGCTCACTGGAGTGTGTCTTCCATGAGACTGCAGGGTTTTTTTTTCTTGCCTATCTTAGGACTTCTAGCTTGGAAATCTGTTTCTTAATCACACAAGCATTGCACACTTTATAAGATAGCACAGGTAATATATGCTCATTGAAAAGATTTTAAACTCCTCAAAATCTTTGAGTGTCTATTTCCCTCCTCTTCTCCTAGCATAGCTCCTGGGACCACCATGGAGACAGGATGGATGGGAATCTTCCTGCACTTTTGTTTAACACAGGCCTCACTGAAAGCTCTGGACCCAAGCTCTGCCTGCCAGGTCACCCTGCCTCTGGCTTGGTGCTGGATGTTGGGTGGGACTTCTGGTGTGGTGTGGTGGCTGTGGGAAGGAAGAGGGATGAAGATGACAGGGCATCTCTACTCCAGTCTTTCTTGTCAAGGGAGGATGTCGGCCAGGGATGAATAATCTTTTCCCAAATGTGCTTTCTTCCTTCTAAAGCTTGTGCTGTGTGCTGCTAATGTGTATTTAATAAGGTTTCTCTCTTTTTAAAAAATGCATGCAATTTTGGCTTCACAGTTTGATGCACAGCGTTATAATGGAGGGGTGGAGAGAGGGAAGGGCAAGTTGTGGCTGAGGTTCCAGCAGAGAGGAGATAGAGGAGACCTCCTTGCAGTGGCAGGGCACAGAGGGTTCCCCTCACCTCTGCCTCTGGCCGTAGGGCAAAGGGTATGAAGGTGTTGAGTTGTGGGCATCCAGCCTCTCTCCAGAGACAGTGGATCAAGATTTGGCAGGCTGATCCCTGGAAGAGTTTCATTTTCTGACCATCTATTTAGAGGCAGAGGGGGAGACCTAAGCCTGGTAAATCCTTGCTGTTCCTCAGATGACAGAAAGTGTTTTCAGTGGGGAGCCTGATCTCAGGAATACCTGGGGCTGAGTTGTCAGCTTCGTCTTTTGCTTTCAGCGATGGCCACAATTTGATTTGAAACTAAATTTGCCCTTTTTTGGTGAATACTGTTCTCTTTCCACTGCTGTGTTTTCCCCCCTTTGTAGCAGGCGGGGAATGTTCTCATTCCCAGGGTGTGAATGTTCTCACTCTTAGTTTCCTGATGGTGTTATTCTTTGTGACTGTGTGCCCATACTCCATGGCTGTGGGACATTGCTCCTGACCCCTTGTGCCAGCCCTGGGCTCCTGCAGCCTCCTGGCTGTACTCTCAGACTAATGGGCTGGAAAGATCTCTCAGGTTCACAGGTAAACCACTGCTTTGTTGTTAGTTGAATTTACACAAGAATTCAAGTCTGGTCTGTATTAGCTTCACTTTGTTGACCCCCCCATCTGGACTAAAAAGGTTTACAGTTTTTAAACGAGTGTTCTAGTTTGTCCCATTCTGAAATACTCCTTTTAGAGAAGTCTTCTCCAGGCCAATAGGAAAAGTTCAAGACTGGTCTAGAGATGTCTTTCTCTAAGAGGCTGAAATGAGGGGCTTCCAAGGGCTGGCTAGAAGTTCCATGCATATACCACTGTAGCCTTTTGGTTGCAATCTTACTGGGTTTAACACTCTGTTTATCCTGTTGCTGCCCAGTAACCTGGAACACAGATTCTTTGAAGGCAGTGTATGTTTAAATTGTCTCTGATCTCTGTCTTTTGGCTAGGAATTCAGTTAATACTCAAAAACAAATAAGCAAATAAACACATAAACAAAAATTCCAAACAAACAAATAAACAAAAAAACTTGGCACTGAATGATTGAAAGCATCTTGTCTCCTTGTCTCCCTGTGCTCAACAGGTGTGGATGTGGCACCATGCACTGTGAAATGCACTTGTGAGAGCCATGTAGGAAACTCAAGAATGAGCTGAAGGAAAAGGTCACTAGAACTGTAGGGTGCCATCTGAGGTTGCCTGGGCTACCCAGCATTTTTATTATTATATAACATCTCAGTTATACAATCCTTTTATTTGTTAGTGGCTGGTTCATAATTATCTTCATAGCACTCCTGTGATGGAATAAGGCTCCATCTTTAGAAATCTGGAGTGAAGTATGAAAAAAATGACTGTCTAGAGGACTAGAGCTAGCTGGAACATGAGCCAGTTGGTCTCAGTGTCTCCACAGTACTGAGCTCCTCTTGTATGTCCTGTTGGCAGTGCCATAGCACTGATCTAGTCCTCTTTGTGCGTGCCTGACCACCATGCCTGCTGTCTTTGTTCCTTTTGGATGTGTATAATTTGTTTAACTAGTTTCCTGTTGTAGTTTAACTTATTTTTTCTTTTCAGTATTAAAATCAACTTTGTGCCAAATATACACCTACATGCTTGTATCTTTTCTCTATTATTTTCTTTAGGTTAAATTCCTAAAAACAGCTTTGTTTAGTTAAATCATGTGCACATTTGCAATTGCATGAGTAGTGTATTGTCACATTACTCTCTAAGAGAGATCCTCAGAAAAAAATATGTGAGTAAATTCATTTCCTAAAGCTGCAGTAACAGGTCACAAACTGGGTGACTTAAAACAACCAAAACAAAGCCACAAGTCTGAAACCATGTTGTCTGCAGCACCATGCTTTCTCTGAACATCCTGGGAAAGGCCTGTTTCAGACTTTGGCCATCCTTTCTCATAAGCTCAGACTTTCCCCATCAGTTTTCTTCCTATGTCCCTTCAGATGGTATTCTCTGAGAACCGTGTGTGTGTGTGTGTGTGTGTGTGTGTGTGTGTGTGTGTGTGTGGTGTGCATGTGCTTGTACACTCATGTGCATGAACATCATCTGTCTCTCTGCTTTCATGTTCTCCTTTTTATAAGGATGCTAGCCATATTGGATTGGGGCCCAGCCATGGCCTCATTTTAACTTGATTATTTTTTCAAAGACCTTATCTCCAATAAGGTCACATTCTAAGTATTGGGGGTGAGGGCTTCAGCATACATTTTCAGGGAACACAGTTCAACCTATAATAGCTAGGAAGTGACATGTCTGCTTGCATTTTTATCATGCAGCATGGAGAGTGGCTTGGCAGGAAGGGGAGAGTGCAGGGCAAGGAAACTGGGAAATGGTGGTTCTACTAATGAGAGATAAGGATTTGGCCCAGAGAAATGACAGTGGGCTTGGGGAGGAACAGATGATTAAAGAGATATCTAGCAAACTGAATTACAGAACTTGATGATTATAAGGACATGAGAATTGAAGGCGTCTGTGCTGTCTGATATAAATGGCATAATGAACACAATCATTTACCTTGGCTCCATCCCCAAGCCCAATTAAAATGAGAGCAAAGACACAAGAGAGGAACAGGATAGCAGCAAAGTTGTGATAGCTGGGGAAGACATGGCAGGCCAGTGGGTAATTTACTGGACAGATTATACACAACTGGAACTCCTCAATGTGAATTCACAGAGTCAGCTGGAACACATCAGGGCCAGGTTGAGGCAGGAAGATCATAAGCTCAAGGCCAGCTGGGGTGACTTGGGGAGCCCCTGACTTATAATGAAATAGGAGTAGTAGTAGTAGTAGTAGTTCTTAGGGAACCCATGACTTATTATAAAATAGTAATAGTAATGATGATAAATTTTAAAATGCTGAATATGTATCTTGCTGGTAGGGTATATGCCTAGAAGTCCCTATATTTAATCCCTAAGTACTATAGGCAAAACAAACCAAAATCAAACACCTCAGAGAAGAGAAAATATTGTATTCATGAACTGAGAATAGGGAACACCTATGAGAAAGATCTCCTAGAAATTAAAAAATACAATACAGAAACTGAAGAATTTAATAAAAGGGCTAGAAAGTAGAACTGAGGTATTCTAGAAATTACAGCAAGTGATAGAAAACATGGGAAAGACGTTAGAAAAATGAGAGACTTGGTTCAGAAGGTCAAACATCTAGATAATAACAATACCTGAAAGAGAAAATTGAAGAAATTATTAATGAAATGATTTGAGAAGATTTCCCAGAACTAAGGAATAAGGCCTTCCAGGTTAGAGGACCCAATTAGTTGCCATCCCTTAGGTTTTGAAAACAGATCTATATCATAATGCACCTTCATGAAATTTTAGATCATAACGGACTAAAACTAATCCTAAAGGATCCAGCAAAAGAGGCATATTATTGTCTACTGCTGCATAAAAAATCACTCTAAAACAGTGGCTTAGAATAGGGTTTGATCAATTTTGTCTTAAAGCTCTAGTAGGTTAATGGGCACGGGGCTCTGCTGTCATACCATAGGCAGTCCACATGTACATGAGTGGTATGATTGCTCCAGTAAAAATACTTATAGAAGTGCTTCCCAAGGTGCTCAACCCCTGAGAGCACCATTTAGGTTGTAAATTCCCACAGGCTGAGCTGGGACACTCAGAAAACATGAACCAAGTTGTAGGTTAGGGTGCCCGTCATCTGGAGGTATGGCTGTGGTTGGATGTGTGCACATACACCTTCAGGTCATTGTTGGCAGGCATCAGTTCCTGTGGGTTATTGACCTAAGGACGTCAATTCCTTGCCTCTTGGCACCTTTAACATAGCAGTGTGTTTTGTTAGAGCATGGAAGAGAAAATGTGAACACCGTAAGACATCATGGGCTCTTGGAACTTTGTCTTGGAGGTGACATCCCATCCCATATCATATTTAGAAGTGGACATGACCAGCAAGTGGAATCACTGAGGCCCACTTGGACAAGTGCGCAACCCCAGAGGCCAAGGAAACAGGTCATATGCAAAAGGTTCAGCACTGTAGTGTCAGTGGATGGCAGCCACCCTAGAAGCTATAAGACAGTGGAACAATCTCTTTAAATTCTGAAGAAAAAAATTAATTCCAAAGAGAACAGGTTATTTTAGAAAGAAAATATAACTGTAGTACATTAAGTTGTAGCTCAGCTGTGTGTAATTTTGCCACAGCCCTACTGTATGCATTAAATACTGAACTCTACAAACATGATCAAAAGCCCAGTGGGGTGAAGTGTAGAGATGTGTATGGAGGCATGTGTATGATCACTGAATCCTCATTTCTCCTGGCAGGAAGTCTGGAGCTGGCTGGATTAGAAGCATGACAGGAAATACTTGAAGAAACAGCTGAAATCATCTAAGCTGGCCCTGTGGAGGAGGGGCGAGGCCAGCCAGCACTACTGGTTTGATGTTGCTAGAAATAAACCCACAGAAAGACAAGGTCCAAGTGCAGGATCCTGGCTTGGGTGTGGAAACAGATAAAGGAAAATAGTGGATAACTGAAGAAGAAAAGCAGGGAGCTTTCATGATCTCTTTTTTTTTTTTTTGAACCAGGGATTGAACTCAGACCCTTCTAGTTGCCTGGCAAGCACTTATTCTACTGAGCTCTCTCCCCAGCCCTATGACCTCTGTATTGTCTTGGCATTTTTTTTTTTTTTTTTTGTAAATTTAAAACTATTTCAAAACAGAAAATTTATTTAAAAACAGAAGGAGAAAAACCCAGATGAAGAGGGCACAGCAGTGATGCCTCCATGCTGCTGAATGGATGGTGGTGATCCCTGAATTACAGGATGTGACAGGAGTAGGGCAAGTGAAATAGATGGGAAGGTGGCTCAAATGTGGACACTTGAGAGAAACCCCTACCTCCCAGCACATCAGCTGTCCTGCACGCAGGACTTCCAGGTTTAAACACGGAGTAGGAGGCACTAGCCTATGAATGATTGGTCTGGAGCAGGTGGACCATGACCTTAAAACTTGTGTGAAATGAGCAGAGGCCTTAAGACACAATGCTAATGAATATAAAAAATACTGGGGTGGAGTAGGGTTTTATTTACCACTTTTGCAGCTTGTTTTTACTTAGAATTACACAGGCATATGTTCTTTTGCTGCTCTTTGCCTTAATGCTTTTTAAAAACAGAGGTTTGTGTTAGTCCAGTACAGGGCAAGTTTATTGGTAACATTTTCTCCAACATGTGCTTACTTAGTGTCTTTATGACACATTATGGTAATTCTTGCAAGATTTCGAGCCTTTTCATGATTATCCTATCTGTTATAGTGACACATGATCAGCAATTTTTGATGTTACAATTGTGATGGTTTTGAACATGGCTGCTTCAATCTGTGAGCCTAATCAACAGATGCATGTATTCAGACTGTCCTGCCAGCTATCTTTCCCCCATCTTTCCCCATCTCTTCAGGCCTCCCTATACTGTGAGACACAAGTATATATATATTTAGTGTATTTAATACAGGATCTCACTACACAGATTGGACTTGTAGTCATCCTCCCAAAGCACTGGGATTATATATATGCCACTACACCTAGTGTTTGTAGCTGTCTCAGGATGCCCTGGTAGGTGGGGCCAGCACAGCACATCAGGGATGAAACCCTGGTCCCTAAGCCAGGCACTTTAGTCCACTGAAATATCTGGTCAGCCCAAGACACAACTATATTGAAATTAGGCCAATTGATAGACCTACAGTGGTCTTAATGTATTCACATGAAAGGAACAGTTGCACATTTCTCACTTTAAGTCAAATTTAGAATCATGTGCTTGCCAGGCAGGGGATTATGTCACTGAGTACAATATGTTGACCTGTAATAGGCTCAAATCAACAACTTCTGACATTGTCGGTTCTGCTGATGACCTACTACTATTATGGACTATTGGACTATGTTAGGTTACTTTGCTGTATTCACACACCTACAATATTTGAATGCCAATGGGACACCTATCTCCAACAAAACAAAACAAAAAAGTGGATATAAATGAAGGACCATTTTGTACTGAAAAACTGTATAATACATACATATATATATATATATATATATATATATATATATATATATATATGTGTGTGTGTGTGTCAAAAATTTGTACTAATAGTGTTTAAAAATATATCATGTCTGCATCTTGTACTGAATAACTACTACAAAGACAACAATATGCAATGTATTAAGTATTGTAACTGTCCTACTAACCTGTTTTGAAATTGAGTCATTGCTATTTCTCACTGAAATTAATAAAATAAATAAGTAGAGCCTGAAAAAAAAAAAAAAACAAATTTAGAAATAATTAAGCTAAATGAGGAAGGCATGTTGAAAGCTGTAGTAGGCCACAAGCTAGTACCTGCACCAAATGGTTAGTCAACTTGTGAATGCAAAGGATACATTCTTGGAGGAAATTAAAAGTGCTACTCCGGGGAACATAGGAATGACAGGAAAGTGAAACAACATCGTTACTGATATGACAAACATTTTAGTAGTCTGAATTGAAGAGCAAACCAGCTACTAGGTTCATTTAAGCCAGAGTCTATTGCAGACCAAGGCTTTAGCTCTTGTTCTGTGAAGGCTGAGAGAGGTGCAGAAGAAAACTTGAAACTAGGAGAGGTTGATTCATGAGGTTTAAGGATAGAATATAAACATGCAAGGTGAAAAAGCAAGTGCTGACATAGAGAACAATACTGAGATCGTTGTTAAAAGTGCCTATATTAAATAACAGATTGTCACTGTAGATAAAATAGACTTGTATTAGAAGCTACTGTGCAGGATTTTCATGGTTAGAGAAGTCAGAAGGCTGGTACTCACTTTTAAGTTATAGCTGATGCTTATTTACCATTCTGAAAGCCTTCACACCTAAGACTCATGCAGGTGTGGTGGCACACACCTGTAATCCAAGCAATGAGGATGCTGAGGCAGGAGAATTGTTGGGAGTTTGAGACCAGCTGGACCACAAAGTAAACTCAAGGCCAGCCTGAAAAGAAAAACCGAAGACTCATACTAAATGTACTCCGCTTGTGTTCTATCAATGGAACAATCTGTTTATAACTTGGTTTTATATCGGCTCACACAATATGTGTTCTATAGTTATGGATCAGGGAGTAATTGTGACTTTATAGTTTTGTTACTGAAGGAACACATTTCATATAATTGTAGATACTATACATATTAATTCATCTGGTGAATCTGGGCAAAATAAGTTGAAAATCTTTGATTTGCCATACTAAATGCCAGTAAGATCATTTGAGATTCATTGGAGGTAGTAGTGATATCAACATTAATAGGAGTTTTTATTTTTCATCTTTTTGAGTTAGGGTCTTACTGTGTAGCTCAGGCTCGTCTTGAGCTCACTTTGTAATCCAGCTAGTCTCAAACTCACAGTAATCCTCATGCTTCAGCCTCCCAAGTTCTGGGAGTACAGGCTTGGGCCACCATGCCTACGCAGTCTATAAATAGGAGTTTTGAGAGATATTAAGTCCATCATTCATGGATGATTTTGAAAACGTGATGGGAATAGCAAGAGAACAAGAATTAGAAGTAGAGACTGAAGATGCAACTGAATCACTGCTATCTCATGATAAAACTAACAGCTGAGGAGCTGCCTCTTATGGATAAGGAAAGGTAGTTTCCTGAGGTAGAATTTAGTCCTGGTGAAAAAGGTGGGGTCATTGCTGAAATGACAACACAGGACCTAGAATAATACAGAAACTCAACTGATAAAGAAGCACAGGGTTCAGCCGGGCGTGGTGGCGCACACCTGTAATCCCAGCACTTGGGAGGCTGAGGCAAGAGGATCACTGCGAGTTCGAGACCAGCCTCGGCTACAAAAGTGAGTTCAAGGCCAGCCTGAACTGCATAGTGAGACCTTGTCTCAAAAAAAAAGACAAAAAAAAAAAAAAAAAAAAAAAGAAGCACAGGGTTCAAGAAAACTTACTCCCTGGGGACGTAATTCATTGGCATAAGGACCTGCCTGGCAAGCACACGGTTCTGATTTCAGTCCATGGTACCATGTGCTGTGCCAGCCCCAGAACTGGGCGTGGTAGTACACCTCTGTAATTCCAGCACTAGGGAAGCTGAGACAGGAGGATCACTCTGAATCAACTGCATAGTGAAAGCCTATATAAAAAAGAAAAGTTAACTGACTCCAATTCTGGAAGTTCTCCTGTAGGTAAAAATGCCGTTAAACACAGCATCTCATGATGCAGAGAAGTCTTTTGTTAAAGTAAGAGTTAGTTGATGCTATCCTTTGTTGTTATCCTGTCAACTGCCCTGGCCTTGAACAGCCCTCGCCTTGATCACCCAGCATCCCTCAACACTGAGGGAGGCCAGGCTACCAGTGAAAAGCTGACTGCCTGCAGGATCAGATAACCATTAGCATCTTCTAGCCATAAAATACTTTTAATTAAGGTACTTACATTATTTTCCTTCCAATACTGTTATACACTCAGTCTACAGTATAACACAGATGTTACTTTATGTACATCACAAAACTAAAAAAATTCAATGTGGCTTTATTATGATATTAGCTTTATTGTAATGGTCTGAAACTCAAAATGCAGTATTACTGAGGCTTGCCTATGGTTCTTTGTTTACTATTTTTTTTTTATGAGACTAGTTGTTAAGTTTCTAGATAGTATTATAATTGCATTTGGGAACTAATAAACTCAAAACTCTTTAGGAACATACAGGATTATGGGAAACTTGCCTTGATGTGATAGAGAATACTGTGGACTGTGGCAAGCCAAAGCAAGCTTGCCCCATTCAGGGGGTTAGTTCCAGCTTAGATGGATTGTTGCCATAGATGTAGAGGAATAGGAGTTCACTATTGTTACATTTTCTAATTTTTCTGGATCAGAAGTCCTGAGTGTGTTAAGTGTTGGCAGTTGTTGTTTCTCAGTTTTGCTCATAGATCATATCTTTTGACATAAGAGGCCTTGTAGACAACTTGTGTGGTATCTCCACTGTGATTCATTCCTGTGAGTATAGCTACTTTTCTCTTCTTTTCCTGTCCATCACTTTTTCTAATCATTTTATCTATACTACTCTAGCAGACTGGCAACAAGGTGTTTGATTAAGCTGTTGACAAATTTGAGCCAAGGACATATTCCTACAGAGTCTGGCTTATTAAATCTGCATTTCCCAGAAAACACAGCTTGCTGATGTGAACTGAATACAATCTGCTACCTATTAGCTCCTTGGTTAAAGAAGTTTCATCCCATAGTTGTCCCTTGAGTTTGATGACTGTCTTGAGGGGCAGGGCCCTGTTACCTGCCAAGTGAAACAGTGTGGTCCTAACACCCATGAGTCCATAATTCTAGCCCAAAAGAATTTTATAACCCAGCAAGATTTGCTCCTTATTTAGCTCTATGGCAGCATGGTAAGTTTTCCCTTTGGGTGTTTGCCAATGAATGTTCTTATATTTCCACGTCTAACCTGCTGATGGTGCTTGGGGAAGGCACAGATTTTCAGATTGTACTTTTTTTTTTTTTTTTTGCAGGACAGGGGTTCAAACTCAGGACCTTGCACTTGCCAAACAGGCACTTGTGTCATGGAGCTATCTCCTTGGCCCCCAGGCACAGATTTTATATAAGAAGAAAAATCTCTAACCCTGTGATCAAGTGTATGGAATACAATGATTTCCATCCTTGTATGTTTACATTTTTAAAATAAATAGAAACATCACAGTGGCTCTTTTCCATGATGTTCTTGTGCATTATCAGTCCAGCATGAAGTCTGATAAATACTAATTTTTCTGGAATATATTTGGTCACATTCCTGAGGGTCTCAGCATTCAGATTTGGCACAGAACTGCTTTGCCTCTCTACCCCTTCCTGTGTGACCTATTCAACATGCTTTATCCAAGTACGCCTTTGGAGAAAAAAGTATTATTATTAGTATTTTCTCATGATCTGTTAGCAATGTGTTAAAATTTTGCAGGAACATCTTGTTCTGCCAAGCATATCTAGAAAAATTTTTTTTGTTTTGTTTTTGTGTTTTTGAGATAGGGTCTTGTAATTTAGTTCAGGCCAGCCTTGAAGTCACTGTGTAGTCCAGGCTGGCCTTGAATTTACTGCAATCCTTCTGCTTCAGCCTCCTGAGTTCTGGGATTACAGGCATGTGTCACCATGCCCAGCCTAGAGAATATTTCCTGTTTACAATTTTGAGTTACTTCTCAGTATTTGGTTTAAATTTTATGCTACTTTTTGTGGAAGGCTAATTCTCCTTTTCCCCATTGAGTGGCACTTTGGGAATTTTGCATGTGTCTTTGTGCCACAGCATATTTAGTCTACTTATCTTGAAAATTTCCTACTGGAGGGGCTCAGGCTTGTGGCCTAAGAATTCTGTTGTACAACTTAGTATACTTATATGCACATAAATCTTGCTTATGTATTTCAAATTGATTTATAAAAGTTTAGGAGTCTCTTTTTTGGGGGGGGAGTCATGTTGTGTAAGAATATAAATTATAGAATCAGAAAATTAGATATTTTGTATGAGATTTCTTAGCCATAGTACATAGCGTGAGTCAGTAAATCCTAAGTTTTTTTAACTTACAAAAACTTGACGTCAAAACTCCATTTTGCTTTCATGGCTATATGACCTTGTGTTGTAGCCAATGCTTGCAAGGCAATAGGTATAGTTCAGGACACAATTTATAGGATTAACTTCATAATATTCACCCACAGAGTGAAATGCATGAAAAATACAAGAGATCTTCCCACAACACTAGAGATTCAAGCATCCAGTAGAGGTCCTAGATCCCGTGATAATGCCCTCCATGAGTCCATCTGGGAGCCTAGAACCCATGACAGTGTCTCACACAAGTTTATAGCAAGGATTTACACTGGAAAGACCCCAACAGTGGAAACTAGAGAATCTGTACCAGTAGGGTGAAGGATCTGTGCCAGCAGGCTGAGGGCTCTACAGTGGAGCCAGGAAGTGGTGCTCAAGGTAAGGAACAGCTCCCCTGAAGAGAATCACAGTCAACCTCATAATAGTGAGGACCCCAGCACCTCCAATGATAAGAATAGCTGAGTTCCTATTTGAACAAAACAGCATGACAGGTTTCTCTAGGTAGGAGAATCAACAGCATGCCATTTTTTCTGCTGTTGCCAACAATCTTCAGGTGGGCCTTCCACATCCAAACCACACTGATTCAGTTCAGCTGGGTGTTACAGGTTGACTATTAATCCACTACACTTTGTAAAGCCATGTTCCTTCTCTAAGACTTTCTCATTTTCTAGAAAGGATGTTGCCTTATCTTCTTGATCCTACCAGATTGTTGTTAAAGACTAATTGATAATGAATAAGACATCAAAATTAATGTCAGTAAATTATACTCCTGTTACTTTAACATGTAGGAGAGCCCCTTGTAATTTGAAGAACTCATGAGTTTACATATGAACAGTATGAATGGTTCTCTTCAATGTGTTTTCTTAATTTAGCTAGAATATTGCATAATAATTTTGATGTGACTACCAAAACACAGGTGATAAGAAAGAGGTATGGGTAGGTGTACTGGATAAGTTTGATTGTGTCAACTTGATTGGTTTGAGAACTACCCAAGGGATTGATAGAGCACACAAATGAATGAGTCATGGAGATATAATTTGGGGCACTATGTCTGGTACTTTGTGCCTTCCCTTGTGAATGAGTCATGGAGATATAATTTGGGGCACTATGTCTGGTCCTTTGTGCCTTCCCTTGTGGCTTTGGTCCCTGCACTGCTTTCTAACCATCATGAATTCTGCAGCTTTGCTATCTCATACCCTTTTGCCATGGTACTTCTGTCTTGGAGCCAGCTGACCATGGACTGAATCCAGGTAAAACATAAGTCAAATTAAACCTCTCCTTCTTTAAATTGTGGGTGTCAGATATTGTGCTCAGCAACAGGAAGTTTGATTAGCATGATAGGGAAGACATATCTGTTGAGAGAACAGAGAGAAAAACATGTTAGAAGTAGATCTTTATCTCCATCTCTCTTGGTTGGAATTCCTTCCTCCCTTTTTCCTTCTCCTCCTCCCTCCCTCTCTTTTTCTGTTTCTCCCTTTCTTTCTCTCTGCTAAATCAGGACACGAATGAGTTGTGGAGCTCACTCAACTCTGAAGGGACCTTCAGTTTGGTGGTATGAGCTTTGGAGAAAACACAGAGATGAGTTTGTATTTAACACCCCCCCCCCTTTTTATCAGGGTTGTGTTTTCAGCAAAGGTTTTTTTTTTTTTTTTAATTGTTTTCTATATGACCCTTAAATATTGGTGTTCCCCAGGGATTTAACCCCAACCGATATCTCTTGGGGTGACTTCCTATCATTGTACAGTTCCTCCTCTACGTGCCAGACTTTCAGCCTTATGTTTGTGTGTTGGTCCAGCATGTCCAGGACAGAACTTGGCCATGTCTCCCAGTGTGTGTTTTCCCAGAATGCTCTAGTTGAAAGCAAAGGTTTGGAAGGGGACTGATGAAGCATTGAATTCAGTGCCTGGCACATGGAAGCTTGGTGCTTTCTTGTTGGCTTTGACATGCTGTAATCAAACATAAACAGCCCATGGCCATGTGTTATAGGGACTGAGCAGCCATTGTTTGGATATGTTTGGGTAGAGGAACTTGTTTAGTGAGGAGCTTCTCAAGCCAGCCAGCCATCCTTGGTAGGAAAGCTGTCTTCCTTGAGAAAGAACTGGTTTCCTGAGTCTTGCAGATTCTTAAAATGCTTGGTTTGGGCCCAAGAGATTATTTCCCCGGAGGACTTTGGGGGCAAACAGAGGAAGTTTTCATTGTTCTTTAGCTCTATGCTGTGAGCAGATTATCCACAGCCATAGGATCCAGAAGGGATTCTTACTTCAGACATAGCAAGGGAACTTGTTATTCTAGGGATTCCTCTATAGACTCTTTTTTAAGGCTGAGGAGGCTCCCATCCCTTAAACAATCATCTCCTACTCTCTGGGTGGATCACGACCTATGAGCTCAGGCCCCAGTCCCTCTAGAAAATGTTCTTGCCTGTCTGGTTTAATGACTGAAAGCCAGAAGGCAGAAGAGCCCTGTAGAAAGGACCGTGCATTTTTGTTGCTTTCTCTTTACAATAGAGTTTGCTGGGGTTTTGCCAGATAGATTTTCCTCTTGCCTTTTTTTTTTTTAATGAAAAGCTTTCCTAGCAGATGTCTGAAAGCCACTTCTAGGACATTGATAATTATATATATATATATATATATATATATATATATATATATATATATAAAGACCCTGATTTCCTTTCCCTATCAGCTTATGGTGCACTTTGCTGCCCCACATCTGTGCTGTCATCTGAAGAACACTGAGCCTTCAAGCCCCTGTTCTGGTGAGACCCTGGTCTTCTCCCACAGGCTTCCGCAGTGCAAATCCGTCTCACAGAGACAGTGTACAAGTTTGTCATCTGTGTTCCCCTCTGATTGTTCAGAACCTTGTTTTTACATTCTTTCTGCTGAACCTGATACTGTACTCAGACGTATAGGTAATGTTTTATAGATCTGCCTCAGATCTATAGGCAGCTGTCCTGCCTTTGTGTCTGTTAGTCTTTACCATCAGCCCCAATTGTTTTCTTCTGACTTCTTTTTTCTTGTTTCCTATTTGAAATGTAGTCATTTTCTTTGGGTTGAAGCTACATGCCATTTGTGTGATGTAGAAAGTGTTGGGACAAGAAAGGCTGGGCTTGTATCCTGATTGTCCACCACCACGTCTATCTCTGGACAGCATCTTTATGGAGCCTGTATCACTGTATGGAGTGGGACAATTGCCCCAGCACCCTTATTAGGATAAATGACAAGACCCTGAAAGCAAAGACTGGCAATGTGAGACACTCACAGATGTTTTCCTCCTTTTAAGCTCTTTTCTGATCTTCCTAACTGGAAAGACTTTTCATCCTCTGGAGCCTTATGCATTTGGTACCCTTGAAAGTGAAAGCCTGTACTTTATACTTTTATTATGATTATTTACAGATGGAGGCCTTCTTTCTCTCCCACATAAATAGTTGCTTCAGTAGTATTTGCCCTATGTCTTTCACAAAGCCAGTCCTGTCCCTTGTCTGAACTCCTTGTTTGGCAGATGTCTGTCGATTGCATAAGTGTTCTACTGAGAAGTTCTGAGTGGGGTCTCCCAGTCATGACAGGGTCCCTGTGGAGACAAGCAGCCTGCTTCTCTGCCTTTCATTATGTTTATCACCTGTTCTGGTTTTGACTCTGTATTAAAATGTATTTTTTAACAGGAAATGAGTGAAGGCATATGAAGCAGTGGCCTATTCTTGTGGGCCCCAGTGTTCTCTAATGCAGATCACCATGGCAACATGGTGGCCTTCACATTTCACCAGTTAAGATGATGAACCCTTCTGCCCACAGAAGCTGAGTGGATTTGCCACATTACTTGGTACTCTGTGCAGCAGGTCTCTTTCTGAAAGGTGTGGGCCTCATTATCAGGGACCTTTCCTCAGCAGGCGATCATCAGATGGCAGCCTGGCCTTTGCATCTCCCTATTGTCTGACTCCCTTCTCTATAAAAACATCGTCCCTTCTACATGAGGCTTTGCTGATGGTTGAAAGTTGGTCTGAGGTGAGCAGCAGGCCTTAGTGCTGTGGCCTGTATACCTGTTGTCTTCTGTGGGACTGTGAGGAGCCTAGGGAAGTATGAAGGTATTTTCTGTGGAGTGGTGTAAGAGGTCAGTTAAGAGCTGGTAGTGAGAAATCAGGCAGCCTTGTTGTATCTCTTAGCACCTCTGTGTTCCTGGCTGTCCCCACCCAGTGGCAGAGAGCAGCCTCCTTTTTTGTGTAAACCAGCCTCTCCTTTGTGCTTTTGCCATGTGGCATCATGATAGAAAAAGGCAGGCTTGTAAGCTCCTGCTTTCTATTTTTCTTTGTTTCTCTCTGCTCTGCTCTTTTCTTTTTTTCTTTTTTCTTTTTTTTTAACATTTCAAAATGGTTTTAGTCTAATAATTTGCTCCATATCAAAATTTTTGTACAATACAGGTAAGTTACGGTAAACAACAAAGTTGAAAAACAGAACACATTTTAGTTGAAGGTATACTGAATGTAAAGGCGAGCGCAACTCAGGAGGCACAGAAAAAGCAATCATAGCACTATCAGTGACTCAGAAAAACTTAAAAAAAATTGACAATAAGCTTCCAGTGACTCTGGTAACTTCAGGATACCAATGCTAAAGCAGATTTATATGTACATATGAAAGAAAACTAGAAAATGCACTGAAATGAATTCAAAGGAGTATATTAGGGTGCACATTCTTGAGATAAATATTATTCTTTCTTTAGCTGTACATAATTTTTTCAAACTTGCAATGGTCATACAGAAAAGAAAAGGTATTTACATTTCTTCATTACTAATCTGGAAAAATGAAGAATGTGGAGCAGACCCTACCAATCATCAGGGACTAACTTCCACACATTTCAAAATTATGAGTGGCAAGGCTATGGAAATCCAGGACACTACACTCAAGCTACCATACACACCAGCTTACCTAGAACCACTAAAAACAGAGCGACTAACATAGTGGTATTTCCCTGCTATAAATGACACTTTAGCATGTCACCACTTTTAGTCCTTATAGTGATTTACAAAAGAAA
>PVJA010038907.1:10000-19398 GCA_004027025.1 Myocastor coypus | reverse complement strand
TCAGGACCAGCCTCAACTGCATAGCGAGACCCTGTCTCAAAACAACAACAACAAAAAAAGAAAGTTCTTTTTAGCCAGGCGTGGTGGCTCACGCCTGTAATCCCAGCACTTGGGAGGCTGAGGCAGGAGGATCGGTGTGAGTTCAAGACCAGCCTGGGCTACAAAAGTGAGCTCAAGGTCAGCCTCAACTGCATAGCGAGACCCTGCCTCAAAAAGACAAAAAAAAAAAAAAAATTCTATTTAAAAGCCGGGCGTGGTGGCTCACGCTGTAATCCCAGCACTTGGGAGGCTGAGGCAGGAGGATCGTTGTGAGTTCGAGACCAGCCTGGGCTACAAACGTGAGCTCAAAGCCAGCCTGAACTGCACAGTGAGACCCTGTCTCAAAAATAAAAAAATAAAAAAAATTTTAAAAAAAAGAAATTCAGCAAGATAATAGCTGTAAATGTGTACTTCAGATAGTGATGATTAATTTCATCTGATATGACTAGCTCATCCCTTCCTCTTTTGCCTTATTATGTGACTGACAAAGAGCTTATCCTCAGAGCAAATTGTCAGTTTTACTTGCATCTTTTTTTTTTTTTTTTTGTCTTTTTGAGACAGGGTCTCTCTATGCAGTTCAGGCTGGCCTTGAGCTCACTTTTGTAGCCCAGGCTGGTCTTGAACTTGTACCAATCCTCCTACCTCAGCCTCCTGAGGGCTGGGATTACAGGAGTGAGCCACCACGCCTGGCTACTTGCATCTTTCTTAGGCTTTTTTTTTTCTGCTATTGGTACATGTTTGCAATACATAATCATTACTTTCACTCCAGGGTATTGGTATATGTAATAACACATTTCAATTCCCTTCTCCTCTTTTCCCTCTTAGTTTTCAGCATCACCATTAATTTATTTATCTTATAAAGCCTTATAAAACTATCATACATACAGATTAACACACAGATTAATAGGCCAAAGAACACATAAAATATGGCCGGGCGTGGTGGCTCACGCCTGTAATCCCAGCACTCAGGAGGCTGAGGCAGGAGGATTGGTGCGAGTTCAAGACCAGCCTGGGCTACAAAAGTGAGCACAGGACCAACCTCAACTGCATAGCAAGACCCTGTCTCAAAAAAGACAAAAAAAAAAAAAGAAAAAATATGTAAGACAATTATACTAAGTCAAGTTACACTTTTAAAAGCATTGTCCAGAAGAAATTAAATTGTCATTATTTGCTGATGACATGATCCTCTACATGGAAGCCCTCAAAAACTTCACCAAAAGATTCCTAGAATTAATATCCAAATTAAGTAGTGTAACAAGGTACAAAGTCAACATTCAAAAATCAAGTGTTTCTGTACATGAATAAAAAATTCACTGAGAGGGAAATCAGGAAACAATACTCTTCACAATAGTACCAAGAAAATGAAATATTTAAGAAATAACTTAAGGGAGTGAAAGACCTCTACAATGAAAACTATATCCTGGAAAAAGGATATTGAAGAACATAACAGAAAATAGAAAGGTATCTCCTGTTCCTCAGTGGGCAGAACCAATATAGTCAAAAATAGCCATGTTTTTTAAAATATTATATAAATATAATGTAACCCCAATCAAAATACAAGTAGTATCCCTTACAGACCTGAGAAAAAAAATCCTAAAATTCATATGGAACCAAAAGAGATCTAGGATAGCAAGAGCAATTCTAGGCAACAAAGGCAATTCAAGGATCATCAAAATTTCAGGCTTTCAGGTTATACTACAAAGCTACAGTGATAAAAACAGCATGGTATTAATTAAAAGAAAACACAACAGACTCATGGATCAGTGGACAGAATGGAAGATACAGATACAACTCCAGGCCCATTCAACAATGTTATTTTTAGTAAAGGGCCAAATTCTTTCACTGATAGAAAGAGAAACTCTTGAACAAACAGTATTGGTAAAACTGGCTTTCCACATGCTGAAGGCCCATATTTCTCACCATGTACTGAACTAAAATAAAAATGAATCAAAGATGTAAACATTAAAATAGAAAGATGTAGTCTTTCAGAAGACAAAATGGGTAAAACCCTTGAAGATATAGGTGTAAGCAAAAAAGAGGTGTGAACAAAAAACCCTGATTGCTCAAGAAATAATACCAAGAATCAACACATAGGATCACATCAAACTAAAAGTTTCTGCACTGCAAATAAAACCACTGACAGAGTGAAGGGCCAACCTACAGAATGGGAAAAAATTGCATCACTGTTACTATCTTCAATACAAGATTTCATTTTAAGAATCCTTTTTAACCTTTTTATTTATTATTTTTTAATTAAAATTTTATCTATTTATTTTTTACATATAGTACAGAATTTCAAAACCAGAAAAATTTAACAATATTACATATTTACATCATCGGATCAGTTTAGATTAATAGATATCAGTGTATAAGATTGATCAAACAATTAAACATTAACACTTTTTATTCATTCTTGTGGGTTAGCTTAATTAAAATTGTCTAATAGAGTCCATATATCCCATTATCTGAGAATGTATAAATTGCAGTATGTAAGAAGAAGAAAGTGGAAAAATATACATTTTCCCTTCTCCTTTCAGGCCACCTCACATTTATACCTGATAGATGAACCTCTCAAAGTATTTCCAGTGTCAACCTATCTTTAAATATTAGCAAAACATTGACTCTGATTTTTAAAAGGAAGTACAATAGTACACCTCTAGTGTTTACCTCTTGCTCATCAGACATTGACTTGAGCTTACTCTGTGGTGTGTGCATCTATTCTGGAGACAAGGTCAGAGTACCTTCTTTCTTTGTTCCTTTTAGCTTGAGGGTATCCATAAGCATTGAGAAGGAAAAATGGAAAGACTTAATGAAGAAGAGAAACAAATCAACCCCATCTGATTTTCCAGCAGCAAAAATTTCACAACAATTTGACATTCTCTTTAAGGAAAGTTCTTTACTGTTCTTACGATGGGTTATACTTTCTTTTTCTATAGTTAAATAAACATTCTGTTTCTGTTTTATGAAGATACTGGGTTCCTATGCTGGGCATTGTAATGGTGCTAGCTGTCCTCTCCCAGGAGTTATGTGTGGAGAGATAGAAATCCTGGCTTAGAAGTAATAAAATGTAGATTCTTGACCTTGATCTGCTGTTCATAGGCCAGATGCTTTTGATCCTCATGACTTGATCTTTTACCTTATTTCGTTTAAGTGCCTTATTTGAGAGTTTGAGTCTAACGAAAGATTTGAATATTTGACTCTACCTACCCAGAGGTTTTCTGTTTTATAATTATTTTTAATTTGGGGGCCCAGCAGGATGGCTCAGTGGTCTAAAGTGCCTGCTTAGGAAAGCTTAGGCGGCTGCAGGGACCGTGGTTCGGTCCTCGGCACCACATGCTGCAACAGCCCTGCCCTCAGGGCAGGCTGAGCCAGCCATAAAAATAAATAAATAAACAAACAAACAAAAGTTCTGAAACAAGAAAAAAAATAAAATTCTAAAAAAAAATAAAAATAAATAATAAATAATTATTTTTAATTTTATTGCAAATCCTGTATATACCAGACATATTGTTCTGGTACATCATTTACAACAGTGTATGATAATGTATATCTTTATGTATCTGTACAGAAGTGGGCTCTCCAGTTCAGAGAGTTTCCATCTATTTCTGAGTGTCAGATGTGGGACATCTGGTCCAGAGTAAGCTAGAATTCAGTAAGTATTTAGTGAAAGAATAAGTCAATCTCATTAACAAATGGGAAAGCACAATCATATTGACATATTATTACAAAATATCCAAGATGATGAGATGATAAGATTAAACATTTGTTTAGCTCACAGTTTCAAGTTTCCTGTCCAAGAGTGAGGTGGTCTCATTGCACTGGGCCTATGGAAAGGGTGTCACATTTGAATGGCTGGGGGGGGGTGTGTGGCAGAGGAAGCTGCTCACCTCATGAACTAGGAAGAAAAGAAAAAGAGGAAGACCTTTGGGTACCATCCCTGCTTCTTTAGCCTGTAGTTGAGACAACCAGGCCTCTGTCCTATTTCTGAGTCTTTGTGGATTGACATCTGGAGTTCCAATGGTAAATGGGTCTCTCTGTCTCTCTCTGTCTCTGTCTCTCTGTCTCTCTCTCTCTCTCTCTGTCTGTCTGTCTCTGTCTCTCTCGGTGCTGGAGACTGAACTTGGGAATTACACATGCCAGTCAGGTGTTTATGCTACTGAAAAGTCTTCCTGGCTCCTTTAAATGGATAATTTTACACCCTGAATTTACTTCCTTCCCCAGTTCCTGCCTGTGCTTTCTAGAATCAACTCCAAAATAGATGACACATGTTCAGCTCCTTGCCCATGGTTTGCTTCTGAGGGACAATGAATCTTGCTTTCTTGAAGATTTGCTTTGATAAAATAAAAAGCACATAGAAGCTTTGTGGGTTCATTATGTAAGTGGCATTCCTCAGGAAACGAGATGTCCTCAAGGGCAGTGTGGTGGGGTGAAAGATGGCTGTCAGAGACATCTGGGTCCTAATCCCAAACCTGTGACTTTTACCTTAGGTGGCAAAAGGGACTTCATAAATGTGATTCAGGATCATGAGATAGTGAGACTAAATGAACTGGTTATAAGTATTTCTCAAGAGGTCTTATGAGAGGAAAGCAGAGAGCGATTTGTCTCAGAAGGAGGCAATGTGACCACTGAAGAAAGATGTACACCGCAGCTGGCTTTGAAGATGGATGAGATACCAACCAAAAATGAGTGCAAGAAATGCAATTTTAGAGGCTAGAAAATATAAGAAAATGAATTCTTCTTTAGCAGCATTTACCTGTAAACACTTCAATTTTGACCCAGTAAATGGATTTTGAGCCTTCTGACCTTTGATAGCACAAAGGAATCAATGTGTGTTTTAAGCCGCTATTTGTTACCACAGCTGCAGGAAACTAAGTCAAGGAGGGTTCTGCTTATCTCTAGCCCATTTCCACAGTTATCTGTCTGAGGTGAAGGGCTAGCAGCAGTCCTACTGATCTCCGAAGCATCCTGCTCACTATCTTAATGTCCCTAAATAAAGTACAGCCAATTTGTGCTGTCCTCACTTCCCAGGAGGCTGTTCTTTAACCACAGGCTCATGAGGAACTTCAAGGACAACAGAAAGAGAGAGTCAGGGTTTTTATGGGCCAATGGAAATAAGTAAACAAGCACTAAAATGAAATCATAAATACGTGTTAAGAAAGCTGAGTCAAGGAACCTCAATGGCCAGCCCCAGTTTCCTGCTGTTATTAAAATTAACTTTAGCAATTGATCACCCTTGTTCCTTGTCATGTGAAGACTCCTATTCCAAAAATAGCAGTAGGATCTTTGTTTTGCTTTTTTGATGTGTCTTCCATTCATCTGTCTTCCCAAACCATCGGGAGGTTCTATAAAACATCCTCTATGACTACGCCTTCTTCCTTTACGATTCACAACACACTGGGAGTAACACAAAGGTAAAAGCTCCCTTTTACCCTTAGTCTTCAAGGACAAAAGCCAGACATTTTTAAGATTTAAAAAGTCAGGTGAGAGGCTGGGGAGATAGCTCCATGGCACAGTTGCCTGCCTGGCAAGTGCAAGGTTGTGAGTTTGAGCCCCAGTCCTGAAAAAAAAAAAAAAAGAAGTCAGGTGGGAGCCAGCCAGAAAGCAGAGCAGACTAAAGTGACTTTTTAGGCAGAGTACAGCAGCTGGTGTTTGATCCTTGGCATGCCATTCCGGCCCCGCCCCTGGGGCATGCTGAGATGGAGACTGAGATTGAGTATGGTGGTGTGGGCCTGTAATCTCAGTTCTAGGAAGGCCAAAAGCAGGAAGATCACTACAAATCTGATCAGTGTAGAGACCCTGTAGACCCTGTTCCAAATACATTTTAAAAATAAATAATAAGTAAATAAGTAAATCAGGTGCTATGTTACAGGTTTGTAATCCCAAAAATTACAAGGCTGAAGCAGGGAGGTCACTTATACCCATGGGTTTGAGACAAGCCTGGGCAACACAGTGAAATTTTGTTTCAAAACAAAAACAAAAACAGGAGGCTGGGGACATGAATCAGCAGCATAAGTCCCTGCCTGCCAAGTGTAAGGTCCTGAGTTTGATTCCTGGTACAAACAAACAAACAAACAAACAACCCACTCAGTGTTTTTGAGATAGCCTTTCTTTTTTAGGAACTTTGAAATTTGAATATGGATTGATACTAAAGAATTATTAATTAAGTATGATAGGTATATGGCTTAGCAAGAAAATATTCATAATTATAAAAATATTCATAATTTTTAGAACACATAATTTTTGTGGGTGATAAGGTTATATAATAAAAAAGACTAGGGAGGTAAAAGAGAAGGGGAAAAAAGAAGAAAGAAAAACAAGAAAACAAAAGGGAAAAAAGGACAAATGGATCCAGTATGTAAAATCCTGGGTCCAGGAGATAGCTCAGTATGATAAGTGCTTGCCTGGAAAGCGCAAGGTTCTGAGTTCAATCCCTGGTACCACAAAAAAAAAAAAAAAAAAAAAAAAAAAAAATCCTGGTAAATTTAAAATTTTAACGATGGATATATGGATGTTCATTGAATTATTGTATGTATTTATAAGATTTCTGGAAAATTAAGTGATTAAAAAAGGTTCAAAGCAAAACTTTCAGTCGAAGGCGGCTGCAGAGATTGGAAACAGGTTTCAGAAAAATCACTGGACATGTAAGGTTCTTATCTGGAATTTTACGTTTTGTAGCAGAGTGACATTGGGAAGTTATTTGACCTTCCTATTCTCAGTTTCTTTATAGGTTAAAAAATAATACCCATATCCATTTACTGTTAAGAAGAATAAATATGATTAAATTTCTGAAGTACTTGGAATAATATCAGTCACAGAGCTATACAAAGTGTATGTTATCATTATTTTTAGTGTTGTCTATTACATTTGTAGAGTGGTTTTCAGCTGGTGGTACTTTTGACTCTGAGAAGTTTGAAAAATCTAGAAACATTTCTGATTTTTCACAAGTGAGGGCTGCTGCTGGCACCTGGTGAGTAGGGGACAAGGGATGTTGCCAAATGGCCTATGACAATAAGACAGACGTTACGACAAAGAATTATCTGGACAGAAATGTCAGTAGTGGTGAGGCTGAGAAACTGCACTAGTAATATTCAGACATCTTAAAATGTTAGAAAATCCAGATAAGCAAACTAAAAATACCTATAGTTCCATAATTTCACTATATAGAAATAGTTACTATCCCAAACTGGAAATTTACAAAAAGCAAATGTGTTCTTAAAAATTAAAATGCATAATGAAGAAAATATCCCTTTGCTTACTGCTTCCAGTGGTGATCTGTCCTCATTTCTTCCAAACTATCAGAATGTAGGAAAAGTTACTTAAGTTTCTAGATTTCTGGGAGATGTACAGTTTAGCATTTGACTAGGCCACTGGCCTTGCTGAGATGAAGCTGAATGAATTATGAGGAAGTCATGTGAAGTCATGAATTAACCTCAGAAATCCTAATTTTACAAGCAATATTGCCTGGTTCAACAATTTTACTTTTAAGAGTTTATGCCAAAGAAATAAGCAGAAAAATGTACAAAGATTATTGTACAGTTGTTCGCTACTTCTGTGGAGGCAGTAGGTGAAATTGAAACTAGGGCCTTCATACTGAACTAAGTTCCCAGCCCTGTTTTAGTTTTATTTTAAGGCAGGTTCTCATTAGGTTGTTAAACTGCCCAAGCCAGTCTCCAATTTGATATTCTCTTGTCTCAGCTTCCCAAGTGCTGAGCTTATAGGTCACTTGTGAAAAATATGAAAGAATAAAGTGGGAAAAAGTTGATAAATGGGGGTTTGTTGAGCACATTCTAGTATTTTACAGAGTAAAATATCAAGCTGGCACTTAAAAATGTCAGTGCTTAAATAACATTTACTTGTGTGGCAAGACACACATTATATAAAGTGAAAAATAACCATAGGAAAGGCCTGGGAAGGCTAACATGTTAACAAGTATCCCAGAAAGACTGCCAAGATGAAAAGAAGATCTAGAGAAGAGAAATGAGGGCAGAGGAAGGAGAGAAGTAAAAATGACCGAGATATGGTATTGCAGCCCTGCCCTTCCCTTGCTGGAGCTCAGCTGAACTACAGCTAATTCTCCCACCACTGTAGAATTCAGGTGGTCCCAGGACATATACAAGAACCTAGTGAGCCCTGTCCCACCCCTCCCCCCACAATTGGGGGAGCTTAACTGAGCTGTGACCATGTCTCCCACTATTGGGTAGCTCTAGCTCTGTTGAGCTGCTACTGCCTGTTTTACTGGTAGTGGGAGCATTGGTGAGCCATACCTTGTACCCCCACCACTGAGAGAATCTTGTGGGGAGATCCTTTTTGGGCTTCCACCTCATTAAGGTGGAAGCCACACTTAATCCACATAGTGGGAGCTTTGGTGAGCCTACCCCACCCTCCGAGTCTTGTGGGAGCCCTGCTGACCTACACCCCACCTCTCTACCATTGCTGTAGAACTGGGTAAACATTGAAAGCTTCAAAAATGTCAACATGAAGAAGAAAAGGCACTTTCAGATCTCCAGCCCATCCAAAACAAGTCCAGGAGACAAAGTCATAGAAGAATAAGCTACACACCTGAAATTTCTGAAATGATAACAACTGAAATAAAGAAATAGCTCCAACAGGCTATGGAGGAAATCAGACCAGAAATAATCTTTCAGGTTAAAAAAAGAAATGACAACAATCCTGAAAGAATTACTCAATACATCTAAAGAAGACACAGAGTAAAAAATAGAGGGGAATAGGAACATGATGGAAGCACTGAACAATACAGGAAAGAACTATAATGTACACAATAGTTTCAAACAGAAATATAGGGTATTAAGAATTCTATTGAGCCAGGCATGGTGGCTCACGCCTGTAATCCCAGCACTCGGGAGGCTGAGGCAGGAGGATCGGTGCGAGTTCGAGACCAGCCTGGGCTACAAAAGTGAGCTCAAGGCCAGCCTGAACTGCATAGCGAGACCCTGTCTCAAAAAGACAAAAAAAAAAAAAAAAAAAAAAAGAATTTTATTGAAAGCTAGAAAAACTGCTTGAAATAAACTGAAGATATAATTTCAGACTTTGAATATAGCATTATAGCTATTGAACATGAAAGGAAATATCTCTTAAAAATAAAAACCATGAAATAACAATGTGACAGCTGCAAGATGATGTAACAAGAAATAATATAAGACTAATAGGCATGAATGAAACATGTGGAGATCAAACAAATGATGTAAAAAGAGTGTTTAAAGTCTACCGTGAGGTATAAAAAGGAAGGCCATATTAATAGGTTGAGTTATAAAAGGCTCAAGTCAATAGCCCCTGATAATACCAGATGAGCTGATAATCCACTACTGTTGTAGACTATTGGACTAGATATACACCTACTT
>PVJA010038907.1:0-5000 GCA_004027025.1 Myocastor coypus | reverse complement strand
TTTATGGACAAAAACCAAACTGAAAAAAAATACCAACTAAACTGGTCAGGAAATACTGCTAAGAATCAACAACTGAGATCTCATCTTTTTGAAACATTTATGAACATCAAAAGAAATCACAAATAGAGTAAAAATAAACCCCACAAATTGGGAAAAAATGGTTGCAAACTCTCCTTCAGACAAAGGATTTCTATCTAGAACATATAAAGAATTTGATAAAATCATGCCTCCAAATTCAAAAATTCAATCCAAAACTGGGCATGTGAGATAAATATGCACTTCACAAATGACATACAAGTGGCAAATAAATATATGAAAAAAGGTTCAACATCATTGGTCACTGAATAGATGCAAGTTAAAACAAAGTTGTGATTGCATCTTATCCCAGAAAGAATGGGTATCATCAAGAATTTAACGAATAACAAATGGGCGAGGGAGTGTGGAGGAAAAAAGGAGTCCATCTCCTCTGTTAGTGGGAATACAGACTGGTACAATCACTATGAAAATCAGTGTGGAAATTCCTCAAAAGTGCTAGGATTGGAGGTCCCATTGAAGCAAGTTGTTCACGTCCTAGGTATTTTTTCCAAAAGGACTGAAAATACCATACCATAACAACATATGTGCACCCATGATTATAGCAGGTCAATTTGTCGTAGGTAAAACTTGGAAGCAACCTGAAAGTCCATCAACTGAGGAATGCATAAAAAGATATGACATTTTTACACAATGGAGTATTATTCAGTTATAGAAAAGATAAATTATCTTGCTAGCGTGAGAACCTGAAAGAGTAAGTAAAATCTGAAAGGTACAACAGATACTGTGAAAGAGAGAATCTGTTCAATGGGAAGGAAAAATTGGCAGGAGGAAAGGAAAAATGAAAAGGGGGAAAAGGTAGGCTGAATAAGTGTACTGCTGATTTCTGTTGGTCTATTGAAAGAAGTTAATACTTAATTTTTTATTTTGCTTCTTTTTAATTTCTTATACCTTTTAAAAACCTGTTTTTCTGGCTTATATCTGGTAACCGAAACAACTAAAGATAACATTGTCCAACACAACTACTATCAAATTCCTATCACTTCATTTAGTGAAATTTTGCATCATTTTAAATTTTTTTTCACCATTTTGTATTCTTTTTTTTTAGAATTTTTAATTTTTATTTTATTGTTTTTCTTGTTTCAGAACTTTTGTTTGTTTGTTTATTTATTTACTTATTTATTTTTATGGCCGGCTCAGCCTGCCCTAAGGGCAGGGCTGGCGCAGCATGTGGTGCCGGGGATCAAACCGCGGTCCCTGTAGCTGCCTAAGCTTTCCTAAGCAGGTGCTTTAGACCACTGAGCCATCCTGCCAGGCCACCATTTTGTATTCTTTGAAAAAATAAAAAAATGAGAAAGATATGGTATGAATATCACCAATTTCCCAAAGCAAATATAATTGTTATGTCTCACAAACATATACTAATAAAAATTTTAGTGTTAGTGGCAGGCATTGCTAGTTGGAGATGGGACTCTGGGATACTCTTCAGATGATGCACTCTTGTCCTATGGCCTCATATTAAAAAAACATCCTGGGCCAAAGCACAGGAGATACTCCTGGGAACCAGCTCTAGCAGAAGGCTCTCTACCCTGTTGCTATCATTTTGTTTCCAAGCAGTTGTGGGTTCTTTTGCACAACTCAGATGGAAATCATGAACCAGCAAAGTACAGCTCTGGCAGCAGTCCTGATGCCATTGGTCAACACCAGTTAATACTGAATGCCAGCAGTTAACACTGCTGGCTCTTGGTGTCTGCTGCTGCCAGGCATTGCCGTTCAACACCAGTCTGTGCTTGGTGCCATTGTGGAGACTCTGCTGGATGCTAATCTTTGGTCTCTTCAGGGACAATAGTCCCTAAATTTTATTGTCTTTTTATAAAATCTAAGATAGATTTATAGGGCTTTCTGAGCTCACACTCCTTCAAAAATAGATTATGGGCAGATTAATAGAAGAGATATGTCAATACACCAGAAAAAGTTTTCAGAGTCAAACTTCAGAACATGAAGGTGTGGCCTGTATGGTCCAAGTGAAAGTAGGCCTGTGGTTAGCTCAAAGTTGGACCTAATGATTGGTCGAAGTGCAGAATTAGGATTGGTTCAAATAGGTATGGGCAACAGGACAGCTGCCACTATCCTGGTGATGAGTCACTGAGAGGAGAGAGATGTGAGGTGTTTGATATATACCCTGAATTTGGGAAAAATTAAGGAGTTAAAGCTGGTTATCTTGGGGCCTGACGGGATGGCTCAGTGGTCTAAAGCGCCTGCTTGGGAAAGCTTGGGCAGCTTCAGGGACCACAGTTCGATCCCCAGCACCACATGCTACGCCAGCCCTGCCCTCGGGGCGTGTTGAGCCGCCCATAAAAATGAGTGAATAAACAAAGGTTCTGAAACAAGAAAAAAAAAATAAAATAAAATTTTTAAAAAATTCTAAAAAAAGAAAAAGCTGGATATTTTGAAAGGGCTAGCTCTGTTCATCGTAGCTTATTGGGACTTGGAAGTTTATGGGTCTTAATAATGGGCCCGTATCTCACCTTCCCTGATCTTAGTCACCTTAGGCTGGTTCCTCATCTTGTACAGAGATAGCACAAGCATCTGGAGTGGTGGGAGCAGGGGAGGGTTACTGAGCTACAGACTTCCTGTTCAAATGGCCTGGAAAACAGCTGTGAAACAGCTGCATGGGTGGCAGCAGTACACTGAGGAAAGAGGTGAATTGTTCTAGTCCATGCTGGTGAAGAGCAAGATGAGAGGCAGTGAAGAGAAATGAAGGCAGGGGCATGACAGCTGAGGCCAAACTATGCCCTCTCCAGCACATGCAGGGTTAGGAAGGGGTAATAGCACTTTTCCTGTGTTTCGGTTTTTAATGAGCAAAGGGAGGTAACCTTGCCTCTGAGCAGTGAATACTGTACTTTGCACTGAGGTGGTAAGTAAGAACTATGCTTACATGCAGCTCTTTAGGAAGCTCTGTGAAATATTTGGGGAAATTGATTTGGTTACAACCCCTGCTGCTACTGGGAACATTGGTCAAGCATCACAGCTGGCCCATTGTCAGAACCCAGGAAGCTTTGAGGGTCATTATGTCTGCCTTTCCCTCTCACCTGTATAAGCAGCTGGATTTTTTTAGTCTTTAAATGGGACTTTAGGGGCCCAGTGGGATGGCTCAGTGGTCTAAAGCGCCTGCTTGGGAAAGCTTGGGTGGCTTCAGGGACCGCGGTTCAATCCCCGGCACCACATGCTGCGCCAGCCCTGCTGTCAGGGCGCAGGCTGAGCCAGCCATAAAAGTGAGTGAATAAGCAAATAAAGGTTATGAAACAAGAAAAACATAAATAAATAAAATTAAAAATTCTTTAAAAAAAATAAATGGGACTTTAAATGAAAAGTGGTATCAAGTGATCTCTAAAGACCTTTGAGATCTAGGGATTTTATAATTTTGTCTTAATCAGCGTTAGTGGCAATTTCTGTTGTTACAAATGGCCTACAAATTTCCCTGGGGTTTCACTGTCTGAAGCAGTGAGACTCACTTGATGTAATTTCATCAGACCATGAAGGAGGACATCTTAGCATTAGTCACTTTTTCTGCTCTTTTTTTCTGCCTAGATTTTTACTCTGCCTCTCTGCAGGTTTATGTGGCTTCATTAACTCAGGTTAATCAAGTAGATTAACTTTTCAGAGTAGAAAAGTAAAGGCAATGTCTTGCTATGAATAATAGCTCATTGGAAACTGAAATCATTATTAAAAGAAAGTATTAGTCTTGCTGCTGTGAAATTTGAAGCCTATTAGTTCTAATGTGCAACATCTCTTGCTTGAAGCAAAACATAGCTGGGGAGAACTCATCTCAATTCCCTGAGTCTTTTGCTTAAGGACTGGAGGACATGTTTAAGATTTGTGTGGATTGTGGAAAGTGAAATTCCTTATAGATATAAAATGAAGTGTTTTTGGAGAGATTCACTCTGGTTGGGAGAGGGTAGAGTTTCTACAAATGTTGGGGGACATATCTTTCTCTAACTTCTCATTTTGGGGAAATGTTTATGGCAGATGGTGGAAGAAGTCATACAGATCCTTTAGGATAAGTTAGTTTAGTTGTCTCTGGCTCCAGTGCTTAGAAGAACACCCACGTGTTAAAGAACGCTGGAAAGAAAGACTTCATTGATCTTCATAACAACTTCAAAGATTGACAAGCTGCCTACATTTCTTTTCAGTGCAATATTGCCAGTGAAGTTATACTGAGTGAAGAGGAAAAGGAAGAAAATGATATACTGGAACATTATTTTATTTATACCCAGGCTTGTTCCAAAACAGACTTCTTTCTTATAAAGTCCTACTGGGGATGGAGTGGCTTGTGGGCCATGAGGAGGTGGCTATGGAATCCTGCCTAGGGCAATTCACTTTCTCTTTCTCTGTAGTGCTGGTGAGAGGCAAAGCCTGCTTCCCTGTGTGGCTTTTGTGCTCCAGGCATACAGAAAGGAATATCATGTTGAAAGTCAGTGTGAACATTCACATGACTTTGAGATGACCTAAGAACTATTTTTCCCAATATAAGCAGGTCCAAGAATGGATCCTCAAGGTTTCCGAGCCCCCTCCACACCAATGCTCAGTAGTTAGGTAACATTGGTGGCTTTGGTAATACAAATTTGCAACACATGAGTAGTTTTTCCCAGTATTTTGATTCTATATTCTCTATAGTGTTTGCTATTTACATATATTCCCATTGGCTCAAAAGGTTTTAGAGTTTTACTTTCAGTGGTAGGTACTATGGAGGAAAAGAAAGCTCCTCTGTCCACCCTCTTCTTCCATGTGCATGAAGAGAAGAGGCTTTGGAAACAGCTGTAGCTTTAACAACCTTCAATAGCTCTTTTGCTACTCAGGTGTCTTAGTCTTGGGTGAGTTATTAAACTTACATTTTAATCTTTTTTCTTCTCTCTCTGTCTCTGTCTCTCTGTCTCTGTCTCTGTCTCTGTCTCTGTCTCTCTCTC
>PVJA010038906.1:0-19488 GCA_004027025.1 Myocastor coypus | reverse complement strand
GAAATCTAGTGTATATTGTGTTCTGACAACATTAGGCACATTTCAAGTGCTCAGCAGCCCTGTGTGGCCAGTGGTTTCCATGTTGTAAGTTCAGGTCTAAGACAGTGCCCAGCGCCTGGCAAGTGTGTTAAACATCTTTGCTATTTCTGTTTTGATCAGGGCTGGCTCTTGTAGGCCTCTGCTGCTCAACTTAGGTAACAGGCTTGTATCTGGAACTACGTGCCACTGAAGAAAAACACAGGGGCTCCCATGTGCACAGTCTTTCAGTCTTGGCCTCAAAGCTGAAAGGACTTGAATTAAAATCCTAGAATTCCACTTAAGGGTCCTTGTATAGGAAACGGGCCTGTCACCAGGCATGGTGGCACACCCCTAACTCCAGCACTTCAGAGACCAATGCAGGAGGATTGCCAAGAGTTCAGCCAGAATTAGAGTGAGACTCTATTTTGAAAAAAGAAATGTGCATGTGCTCTAAGAAACCAAAGAATACTAGTTGAAAGGGCAGCCTCAGGCCATCAGTCTCAGGGAGATGCTAGTTAAAATCCAGCTTTCCTGGCTAGCCAAATAGCTCAGCAGATTAAACCACCTGTGGGCAGACTACCTGGGCCTACCATGCTGGCCCAGCCCCTGGGGCATGCTGAGATGGCAGTTGAGACTGAGCGTGGTGGCATGTGCTTATAATCCCAACTCTTAGGAGGCTGTAAACAGGCACTATAAGTCCTATCTAGTAGTGAGACCCTGAATACCCTGTAGACCCTTCCCTTAAAAAAAAAAAAAGCTTTCCTAGCACTTGGGAGGCTCAAACAGGAGAATTTTGAGTTCAAGGCCAGCCTACACTACATAGTGAGGCTCTATCTCAAACAAACAAAAACCTAGCTTCTCTGAAGCTCAAGTTGTTAAGTAAATGCCTATTGACGATTCTAACACCTAGCAAGGTAGACTGTGACAGTCCTACCTCAGATTAGCACTGTGCCCAAACCCCAGCAGGTAGAGCAGGGCCCAGAGGGCTCGCCCCATGGAAGTAGCAACTAAGGATCCTGGGAGGGAGCCACCTTCCACAGTCCTGTCTCCTCATTACTAGGTCCCAGAAGCCACGTTTGAGGAGATCCTGCCAAAGGTCCTCAGGGCTGACTTGAACGTAGTCCTCAGCTCCCCAAAGCACCTGGAGATCTTCCTGTTGGCCAAGCAAAAGGTGCCAGCAAAGCTTGAGTCATGGATGGGATCTGTGGACCTGTTCACGGATGAGAATATTCCCAGGTGTGAGAGAGTGGATGGCAGGTTCTCCCTGGGAATGTCCCAAAACCCGTCTGCTCAGCACTATTTCCTGAGTCCCCTCTGCCTCCACAGACTGGTAAACATCCTGAAGTTGGTAGCTGCCTCTGTGAAGAAGGAGAACAAGCTGCCCAGCGTAGCCCTGGACCTGCTCCGCCTGGCACTTAAGGAAAAGAAATTCCTGCAGTTCTGGAAGGAGGTCGTGGAACAGGGGCTCCTGACAAAGCCATCCTGGCCAGCCAGGTATGTGTGGCAGTTGCATTCCTTGTCATCACCGCCCTTCTCAGGCGGAACTACTTCCCTGTGTGAGGTTCCTTCCAGAGGACAGGGCTTTGACCAGGCTCTCTCACAACCCCTCAGCTTCATGTGTTTCCGCCTGCTGGGCGCAGCCCTGCCCCTGCTGTCCAAGGAGCAGCTGCAGCTGGTGATGCGAGGAAACTTGGCCCGACACTTCGGGGAGCACATGGTCACGGCTAAGGTGGGCTTCACACTGCTGTTCAGCACTCACCACATAAGGCAGACAGCTGGCCCTTCCTGCCAGCATGAAGTGGGGCAAGCCCTGGTGCCTGAGTATCCCTACCCATGGAAGGAATTGGGGCAAGGGCAGGGCCTCTGCCTTCAGGGTCCCTCCAAGGCAGGTATAGTCAGTAGTCTTCAAATTCCCCTGCTCCTCAGCCCAGGTGACAGTGTTTAGGGCGTCCTTGTCCCAGGAAGCATGGTCATGCTTTGGACACAGCGAACACTTGCCCTTACTAATCTTACCAGTTCGTTTCATTTGTAAAGCAGTGATGGCGGGGCCTGGTGCAGACGGTTGTCATGACAAACAGGTTGCCATGAGAAAACATGCCCTGGGCTTGGCATCTACATTGTAAGCACATACGGCTGCTGGTATTTGAGTCCCAAGATGACACTGCAGAATTTGGATCCTGGTCATACTAGGCCCTTAAAACCCACTCCGCACTGCATCGAGCCAGGAAAGCAGCCGGTCACCATTTCCACTGAAAGGACAGGGAGGGCTGGATGCCATGCAGAAGCACTGGAGTGACAGGGAGCCATTGCAATTTAAGCTTAGCCCAGCTATATAAAGAGGAAGATACCGCAAGCCTGGGTGTTTTGTTTTGTGATGTTAGGACTTAAACCCAGACCCTTCACACTGAGCCCCATCCCTGCCTTTTTGTTGTTGAAGATATGGTCTGGGTTGTTCAGATAAAGAATTAAAACTTGGAATCTTCCTGTCTTAGCTTCCCCAAATTCCAGAATGACAGACCTATACCACCATGCCTCACTGTGGCTGGGTTTGACCTGCAGTGGAAGGGGCTGCTGGGACAGAATGTAGATTCCCTGGGCTGGTGACCCTCGTGCACACCTGACTCTTGCAGCTCTCGAATCAGTCGAAGTTTGTTCCAGAGATGAGCGAGTACGTGGGCACCTTCCTGGAGGGATGCCAGGATGACCCCGAGCGGCAGCTGTTGGTGCTGGTGGCTTTCTCGTCCATCACCAACCAAGGTCTCCCTGTCATGCCTACTTTTTGGCGTGTCACACGGTTCCTAAGTCCCCAGGCCCTGCAAGACTATGTGATCTGGCTGCAGGGCATGTTTCTCCAGCCCAACCTAGACTCCTTGGTCGACTTCAGTACTGCCAACCAGAAGAAAGCCCAGGATGTTTCGTTGAATTCGTGAGTGGCCTAAGGGGTAGGGACCCCAGATTAAGGAGCCCTGGGAGGATGCAATGTGGAACTCCAAACTATGGGAGGAGGAGAGGGAGAAATCTTAGCTTTTAAAGGTAGCCTCAGGTATGAGGATATAGCTCAGTAGCATAAGCACGTCTGGCAAGCACAAAGGTCCTGAGTTCAATCCTTGGTACCACCAAAAAAAAAAAAATTTGCATAAATAAAAAGACAGCCTCCGTCCTTTCCATAATGATGCACAGAGCAGGTGGCCTGGGTTTCTTGTCAAGATGGGGCAAAGCAGGTCCTAGTTTTTATCTCAATGTGTTCCATGGCGTTGGTCTTTGCTCCACAGACCTGAGCGAGCTATATTACGGCTACGGAAGTGGGTCATCCATCGCCTGGTCAGCCTTCTGGACACCTTGCACCTGGAGAAAGAGGAGGCTTTGATCGAGCAGGTGGCCAGGTGTGAAAATGTACTCAAGTCTCAGTAGTGACCAAAGAAAAGGACCCCTTGCCCAGTGCTAGTGTGGGTCCACCCTAGGGATGGTAGCCTCTGGGTTGAGTCATAGATGAGCAATAGGTGCAAACAGACTTAGGGACACTTTGTGGGCCTGTGAAGGGAAGGGACCCAAAATCTAGGGTTATAGGGGCCTAAAGACTTGATCCATGGATCTCACAGGCAGCCCTGGCATATTCATGGTTTCAGGAAAGCTGCTCTGCTTGCCTGGCACCTCTCACCTCTGTGCCCAGCACAGAGCAGAGCTTCCCCCTATCTACCTCCACCATGGTCAGAAGAGCCAGCTTCCCTAGCCCCATGTTCTCAGGACCAGTGCTTGACTTGGCCAGTGGTCACGCAGCCTCACATGTGTCTCAGCTTTAGGAGGGGCCCTAGTTCTCAGAGAAATAGCCCACACTTGTCATTGCCCAGCTGCCTCTGGCCTTGCCCAGTTGGGTCTGCGAGATATACACAAGCCAGTAGCTCCTCGTTCCTCCTGGGACACCCTTCATGGTACCCACCCAAGAAGGGAAGCCCATTGGAATGAGTGGCATGAGCTGAAGTGACACTGGCTCTCTCCCAGGTTTTGTTTGTTCCACTCATTCTTCAAAACAAAGAAGCCCACGAGCCAGATCCCAGAGACCAAGCAGCAGTTCTCCATTCCGGTGGACAGCCAGACCCGAGAATTCTTCACCAATGCCTTCTTCAGGTAGGCCTTGGGCAGCCCAACAAAGGCCAGGGTGGTGAGACGGCCTTGAGGATATTTGCTCCCATGTGCCAAGCTCAGAGCAGTATCTACTGGAGGTGGGTGGAGAGGGAAGGGATAGATGTGCCTGTGCAGTCCTCTGACTCCAGCCTCATCCTCACCAGCCTGCTGCAGACCCTCAGCACAAAGTCGAGGCACGTTCCAGACCAGGCCCACGGAGGGCACCACTGGATCTACCGCCTGGTGCAGCTAGCAGACACGCTGTTGAATCACAGCCGCAACGTAGCCATCGTCACACCCTTCACAGCGCAGCAACGCCAGGCCTGGGACCAGTGAGGCACAGGACGTCCCCAGGGGGTGGGGCACTGCAGCGGGGCTGGCACTGGCCTGCAAACACACCTGTCTTTCCCTACACTGTCCCCAGAATGCTGGAGACCTTGAAGGAGCTGGAGGCCCGCTCCTCAGAGACCAAGGCATCTGCTTTCCAGCACCTGCTGCTCCTGGTGGGCATCCACCTCTTCAAGGTACGGTGGCCTCAAGAGAGGCATCAGGGAACCTAGGGCTGGAGGCTTGGTGGGCCTCCTGCTGAGAGGCTTGAGGGCCAGCGGACATCCTGGAGGTTGAGGGTTGAGTTTCATAACTCAAGGAAAGATGACAGTGTCTAGTTACAGGCACCAGCAGGCATCCCAAGCTCTCCCCACAGGGCTGTACCTTACCTCCAGAGCTTTTGGGCAAGTATTTCCCATGTTTGACAGGTAGAGAAAGAAAGCAAAGTGATTTGCCAAACACAGCGGGTTTCTGGGATTCAAACTAGCCCACAGGACCTCCCGATGCAGCTTACAGGCCAGAAGAAATGACTATAGAGAACTTCTGCCTCCCCAAGGAGGGACATGGATAGCACCCATGGGCCATGTCATTTGGGAGTCAGTTTGCCATACATGGTGGCCTGCACTTGTACTTAGTACTCAGGAGGCTGAAGCAGGAAGATTGCCAAAAGTTTGAGGCCTGCCTGAGTATATAGTGAGACCTTATCTCAAAAAATTGAGAGAGCGGGAAAGAGACCCAAAGTTTAACTCAAAGCCCACCGAGAAGCAGCAGTAGTGGCTGAGGTTGGTATTTCCTTTGTGAATCCTCAGCCCAGGTTCTTTGTCCCATCCTGTTCCATGTCAAGCTGTGTCACATTTCTGTAGGTCACATACCTTCTAATAGTGGGTCCTGAGGCCACATTCCTATTCTGTTCTGTCCACAAGAAGTCTTGGTTGCATTTGAAGTCGAATACTAGCAGCACTTTGGCCCCTTGTGTTTCACTGAGTGAAGCCTTGAACCCTCATTTTTTCAGAGCTGGCTCCCTGGAGATGCCTGAAGTTCCTATCAGGGCAGCTTCAGCCTTGCTGAGCTGAGTAACAGGTCCCTCATTTGCTTGCTTTCTTCTGGCCCTGTGGCTGTGGGTTTTGCTGCCAATTTTTGGCAGCAAGCCTTTGATAGCAGCAGGACCCCAGGGACTCTCGGGCACCTGAGTATCTTGCCCTAGAGCTTGGGATCTCTGAGTTTGACTTTTTAGAGGAAGCTGCAGTTCAGAGTGTTAAATCCTTGGAGAAAAGTTGCAACCCAGAAAAAGATACCCGTTCATTCACAGGGATCTGGACACTTGACTCTCGGAGTGGTGAGGGGAAAGTCTGCCCTGCAGCCACTACAGATTATAAGACATTTTCCCATACACACCTCAGTGGTGCCTATGTCTCTCTAATGTCAAGCCAGGTGTGGAGCAGTGGGGGGTTGGACCCCTGGGTCCCATGCTGGTTAGGGTCTCCTGTGAGTACATGTGAAGTAGGAGAAGCTGTTAGCTCTGGGCTACCGTGGGGTCTTCTGTTGTGCCTGGTGAAGGTGACTGGGCAGAGCAGGCTGGTGGCCAGAATGTTCAGGCTTCAGATGCTAGCTAGTGTCACTCAGCTACCTCCTTGCCTGGCTCAGCAGGGCAGAAGCAAGGCCCAGGCCCTGATTTCTGTCCTGCCCTACCCACAGTCCCCCACAGAGAGCTGTGACCTCCTAGGGGACATCCAGACCTGCATCAAGAAGAGCATGGGGGAGAAGACCCGCCGTGCCCGCTCCAAGACCATCAGTGGGTGTTGTCCCTGGGGACAGGGTGGGAGGTCCTCGTCCTCGGGCATAAAAAGACCCACAGCAGGGCTGCCCATGCAGCCAACAGCACCTGACCTGGCTTAGCCCTCTCCCTGCTTAGACTCCCAAGAGCCCCCGTGGGTGGAAGTGATGGTAGAGATCCTGCTGTCCCTGCTGTCCCAGCCCAGCAACCTGATGCGCCACGTGGCCCGGAGTGTGTTCGGTCACATCTGTTCCCACCTGACCCCACATGCCCTACAGCTTATCCTGAATGTGAGTTGGGATTTGGGAGAGACGGATGCAGGGGTGGGGTTCCCTGAGCACCAGGTTATACCAGGGACACCTTGCCATCTCAGCCCCACCTGCAGAATCAAGACTGCCTGCCTGTTTGGCATCCTGAGGGTTGTCAGGGGAACTGGTCCTCCCGATCCCGATGTCTTCCCTGACCCTAGATCCTTTGACCAAGGTGGCTAGGTTTGATTGGGAGGCGAGGAGCAGAGTCCAGGGATGTGAGGAAGGTTGGGGCCCTGGATGGCAGGTGAGTCAGAGGCCTGGAAATCCTGCACAGGTGTTGAACCCTGAGGCAAACCAGGATGAGGATGACGTGGTGGTGATCACCGACGATTCCAACGAGAAGCAACTCCAAGATACAGAGGTACGGGCCAGCAAAGAGCAGGGTTGTGGGGGGCCTGAGGTGGTGGCCATGGGGAGGTGTAATCAGCCTACCTCCCACAGAATGAGGACTCAGACAGCAAAGACGAAAACTCGGAGAGTGAAGCAGATAGCGAGGGAGAGGAGAGTGAGGAGGAGGAGCGTGACGAGCACGTGGACCCGGGCTTCCGCCAGCAGCTCATGGAAGTGCTACAGGCTGGGAAGGCGCTGGTGAGCAGGAGCCAGGAGAAAGGGGCTGCCTCTGTGCATCCGAGTCTGTGTGTGTCCAGACTGATGACCGGGCCTCTGTCACCAGGGTGGCACGGACAGTGATGAGGAGGAGCTAAGCGATGAGGCCATGATGGCCCTGGATGAGAGCCTCTCCAGCCTCTTTGCTGAGCAGAAACTGCGCATCCAGGCCCGGCATGAGGAGAAGAACAAGCTACAGAAGGAGAAGGCACTCCGGCGGGACTTCCAGATGCGGGTGAGCCCGCAGGCGAGCAGGTGGCACTGCCCTGCCCAGCCCTCTGTTCATGACTGTGAGTCGGATGACCCCACTTCTGTCCCCAGGTGCTGGACCTCATCGAGGTGCTAGTGACCAGGCAGCCCGAGAACCCCTTGCTGCTGGAGCTGCTTGACCCCCTACTGAAAATCATTCGAAGCAGCATGCGCAGCAGGAGCAACAGCAAGCAGGAACAGGACCTTCTGCACAAGACGGCCCGCATCTTCATGTGAGTGGGGTGGCGCAGCAACGGGCCCTGCCAGGCTTACCGGCCACTAACTGCACAGGCCAGAGACTGATTTCCTATCACTTCATGCCAGCTGTGCCATAGGGCTGGCGTCCTCAGGTCCCTGGTCCTGTCCTTGCTCTCAGAGTCATGGCAGGAACAGCACCCAGGAAGAAATGGAAGCAAGGCAGGGAGCAGAGGACGCCAAGAGGCCTCCGGCCAGGCTGAGGGCAGGAGGTGCTCAGAGGCAGCCACGGCAGGGACGGAGGAGCTGGCTGCTGCGATCCGGGCCTGTGGGGGCATGGTCAGCCATGTGTGGCCGCAGGGAGGCTCTGGTTTAGAGAGGTCTGAGGGAGGGCTCGCTAGAGGCAGGGGGCCCGGCAGGGAGGCAGTCACAGCATCTAAGAGACAAAGTGTGTGGCAAGTGCAGACTTCTGAGGCCTGGAGAGCCAAAGTCCTACAGTGCTGGGACACCAAGTACACTGCAGAGAAGGGTGGGGCACCCTGAGCGCGGCACTAGGTCATGCTCTGTTCTTTTTTTGTGTGGAAGTAGGGATTGAACTCAGGACCTTGCACTTGCCAGGCAGTCACTTGTGCTCCTGAGCTATATCCCCGGCCACTCTATTCTGCCAGCGCCTGGTCAACATCCATTTTTTCCAGTGTCCCACATATCCCCTCTCTGTCCCCAGCCCTCTAATACGACAAAGAGCTTTTGTTATTGTTTTGTTTGGGGATTTTATTTTGGTAAGTTGTATGTTTTGTTTTCATCATTTTTTGAGGTAGGGTCTCTATATATATTCTCAGATGACAAATTAGCAGCAGCCTTCTTGCCTCAGCCCCAAGTGCTGGGATTATAGGCATGCACTGTCACCCCTGACCCACACAGGCTTCTAAGCACATAGACCCTAGTCTCATTTTACAGAGGCTGCGGAGGCCACTGCCCCAGAAGAAATGGATACAGGTGGAGACACGGACTAGACCAGAGGGTTCTGGCCCGTGGTTTAGCCTAGCCGGGGAATCGCTTCCCCCTCTGCCTCACTTCAGCAAATTTGCAAAACCTGGGTCGAGGTCCTTCTCTTGCTATAGTCTTTTGTTTCCTCCCATATCATGGGACTGGAAGTCCCTCTTCAGGGTTAGCCTTACTTGGAGAACTGGTGAGGGAATGTTCTGACCTCTCACCCACAGGCACCACCTGTGCCGCTCCCGGCACTATTGCCACAACGTGGGCCCCTGTGCAGCCGCGTTGCACGCCCAGGTGGAGCGGCTGGTGCAGCAGGCCAGCCGGCAGACTGACTCCTCCGTCGCCCTCTATTACTTCAATGCCTCTCTCTACCTGCTACGCGTCTTGAAGGGCAATGCTAACAAGACGCACACACTGGAGGGCCAGCAAGGGCAGGGAGCCAGTGCTGGGGATGGCCCTGAGGACCCAGGCCCTCAGGTGAGTGGGGCTCAGTCCCTGAGGGCTGCAGAAAGAGCCAGGCCCCGCCCTCAGCCTTCTGTGTGATGTCTGGGCCTGACCCAAGCCTCACCCCATCCTTTTCACCTCCTAGACCAACTGTCTGGACTTAGAGCTCGTGACACCCGTGTACTTGGCAGCGCTGGGCTCCTTCCTGACCAAGCGCAACAGCCCCTTCACCATCCCCATGTTCCTCAGCCTCTTCTCCCGGTACCCGGTGAGTGTCCCACACCCCTGCCACTCCCTGCCCCTCCGCGTCCCTGGCCCTGCCTTATGGCCTGTTATTTCCTCCGTCCCAGGTAATCTGTAAGAGTCTCCTCCCTGTCTTGCTCCAGCGCATGTCTGGCTCAACTCGTGCCCGCCAGCAGGTAAGGGCTTTACCGGAACCCACTGGGCTTCCTGTATTACCCACTTCATCTTCTGCTGGGGTGTGTGATACCCAGGAGCCATGCCCTGCCAACCTTGGCTGTAGGGCGTATCATCTGAGGGGCAGGATGGCTGTGCTCTGACCCTTCTTCACCATCGGTAAAAGATCTGAGGGGACAGGGCCGTTTTTGCCCCTGTAGGCACCACTTCCTTCCCAGCCTAAGCCCAACATCTCCCGTAAGAGCCTGTCCTCCTACCTGAACAAGAGGATGCCTGCCTGGTGTTGCCCAGTCATTCAGGTGCCCTGGCTGTTGGGCAGGCAGGCAGGAGATGGTGCTAAGCTAGCAAGGGGGCCAAGGAGCTGTTTAAACTTGAGGTCCTATCCCTGTCCACTCTGGCAGCCCAGGCAGCCCCCATGCACCGCCTAGGGTTGCCACCCTCTTAGCGGGTGTCTGGCAGTCCCTCCAGCACCTAGGTTCCCAGTAACCATGTGTTTCTCTCCTCAGGCCCATTCCTGCCTGCTGCTGCAGAAGACCCTGTCAGCCCGGGAACTGAGGGCATGTTTTGAGGATCCTGAGTGGGAGCAACTGATTGGCCAGATCCTTGTAAAGGTCACTGAGGTGAGAGCCTGGAGCTCCCTCCTCCCCACCCCCCAGGAAAGGTTCTCCCGAGCCTTCTCCAGAGTAGGTTTTGGCTGGTCCTGGAGATGTGGTCTTCCTTTGGGCTTTGGTCTCTGGGCCGGGGAGCAGGGGCCTCCGGCAAGGACTCTCTTCTGTGTACCTCAGCCTGACCCCTTCTCCCTAGAACCTGTGCACACTGGGGGAGGCACAGAGCAGGGCAGAGCACCAGAAGCAATTGACCTCCCTGGAGCTGCTGAACACTCTGTTCAAGATCATCCATCATGAGGTGAGCCAACAGCCCACAGAGCTGTGCCTGGGAAGAAGCAGGCACCCTCAGGGTCCCAGCAGCAGACTTCAGGATAGTCAGGGCTCCTAGGCTGGGAGGGAGATCAGCAAGGGCCAAACAGGGAAGGTTCTGGGTACCAAGTTGATGACTCCAAGCTGTCCATGTTTATGTGATTATCTTGCCACTGTGTGGATGAATGTGAGTGACTTGGGTAGCAGAGTGCACCTGTTCCTAACGGGGTCACAGGGAGGGTAGGAGACAGGAAGAGGTGGAAAGAGTCCAGGTGTCCAAGCCTGGGGCAAGAGGACAGAGCAGCAGTGACAAGTCCAGGCCTAGTAGGGTGTGATCTGCTCATGGCATGTCAGGGTAGAGGGCCATGAGCAGCTGGAGAACGTGTGTCTGGATCCCCAAGCCTGGCCAGAAATCGGGCTTTGGGAGAGTTGGCACAGACAGGCCCTGGTCAGAGCCCAAGTCAGGGGCAAGCTTGGTCTTTGGTCGTTGCTGAAGGGAGAGGCAGTGGCAGCAAAGCAAGGGGCAGAACTGAGCAGCTGCCCTTTGAGTAGAAGGAAACCCAGGAGAGCGGGGACTAGCATCCAGTGGGTTTTAGATATCACCTATTCAGTGCACAGCCAGCAGGAAGAGATTGGGGGGGGGGCGGCTTGGCAACTGGGGAGGACCGCATGACGCCCACAGCAGTGGGGCCGGTGGAAGGCAAGAAAGCAGAGCATAGCCTCTCGCCATGGGAAGGGGGACTATCACGGACATGGGGGCCTTGTTCCTCCCAGAGCAGAGTGGCTGTTGGCTGATGGGCAGCGGTGGCTGAGGGCCCACGGGTAGGCAGGCCCCAGAAGCCATGGAGAGGCCCTGTCTCCCATCACCTCTGCAGCTCCAGCCTTGCTTCCATAGGATCTGACGGTGGACCTCACCGCTCTCCTGGGTGTGCTGCGGGGCCAGCAGCAGAGCCTGCAGCAGGGCGAACGTTCAGCCAGCTCCAGCCGGCTCCACGACCTGTACTGGCAGGCCATGAAGATGCTTGGAGTCCAGTAGGTTCTGGGAAGGCGGACCCACACTCGGCTGGGGCTGGAAGACTTCCACAGAGAGCTACATATGCCAAGTGTGCATGCTTGGGGGTGGGGGCTTGGGACACCTGGGTCCCACAGGACCCCAAGGCAGAGGTGACACCTGTCTGTACTGGGGGCTTTCTTACGCACCTCACTTTCTCCTAGGCGCCCCAAGATGGAGAAGAACACCAAAGAAGCCCCCAGTGCCTCAGAGAGCCCCCTTAGCATGAAGCGGAAGAAAAAGGGATTCTTGCCAGAGACCAAAAAGCGCAAGAAACGCAAGTTGGAGGGGGCCACGCCAGGGGAGGGGGCCACGCCAGAGGCAGCCACTCCTCTAGCCACTGGTGACGACCAGCCCCCCAGCACAGGCAAGAAGAAGAGAAAAAGGAGGAAGGCCAAGGTCCTGGCCCAGCCCCAAGTGAATGGGACACCTGCCACCAAGAGCCCAGCCCCCAACACCCTTACCTTGAGCCCCAGCACCCCTGTCAAAACTCTAGAGCCAAAGAAGAAAAGCAAAAAGACGCCGCAGGTGAATGGAGACACCCCTGGGTCCCCCACAGAGCCTTCAGGCAAAAAGCAACATCAGAAAGCTCTTTCCAAAAAAGGAATCCCAGGCAAGTCCCCACAGTCCGCCCTGTCACAGAAGAGGGCCCGGCTGTCTGTGGTCAGGAGCCCCAGCCTGTTCCAGAGTGGCGCCAAGAAAAAGAAGTTGCTGCAGAAGAAGCCGAGAACACCCTGAGTGCTGGTGCCCTCTGTCCCATCCAGCAGCCCTCGATCGAGACTCCTTATTTTTTCACCATATTTTAATAAACGAGCCCAAGGCAACAGTTTCTGGTTCTGAGGAGTGGTTCTATTGCCATCCGGGCTCCCTGCACAGGTGCCACCACTCCTGGGAACCGCACCCCTCCCAGACTTCCTGTAGGAACCACCAGACTTGATTTAAATAGTTTATTTCTTCATTTATAAGAGGAATATATTTGGCTTCTCTTAAGGTTCTGAGATTCACAATCAGCAGCTCTAAAAAATAAAGGAGCAGTTTGGCTTCCGGAAGGAAGAGGAGGCAACACTTGGACCTGGTTCTTGTACAACAAGAAAACATTGCTGGGGCCCCAGGTGAGGGTGGGGTGGAGGCCAGACTGGTCTTTGGGGGATACCACCCCTTTGTCCAGCCCTTCGGGTACCCCAGAGCTTGGAAGGGTGGGTATTCTACTAGCTAACACACCACTGAAGCCACAGCCAGCCAGTAACTAAGGGGCAGAGGGAGCAGCATCCAGCTGGCTCTTGGGGTTTCCTATGACCGCGATTGCAGGAGATGTGCAGGGAGTCACAGGGTGGGCATAAGCTGCCCCAAGGGGCTGGTGTGCAGGTAACAGCTATGACCTGGTTTGGCCTACAGGGGGTGGGGTGTAGGGAATGGGGCAATCAGAGCCTGGGGAGAAGGCCCAGCCCCCTGGAATCAGCCACAGCAGCTGGTAGCCAGGGACATCCGGCTCCCTCCGTCAGGCTCATCCCCTGAAGCAGGAAGCTGAGGGATAGCTGTGTCCCCTAGCTGCCCTGCTGTAGATGCACCCCTGGAAGCTGCCGGCCTGCAGGAGGGAGTGGGCCCTTGCTTCTCCCACAGAGAGGCCTGCACAGGGGACTGGTGGTTCCCAAAATCTCAGACCCAGGGCATGGATGGTATGTGGCTGCCACCAGGGCCTTCACCCCTGATGATGCCAGCTCCCTATGGAGGAGTGGTCCAACCCGGGAAGGCTCCAGGGGAAGAGCCAGCCCAAGGCAGCAGAGACAAATGTCTTCCAGATCGCCGCAGGCCAGAAAGCACCTTGTGAGGAGTGGCCCACCTCAGGTGCCCACCTCAATCCAGTGACCCCAAAGCGGTCCCTGTGCTTTGAAGAGCTTCAGAAGCTGAACTCTAGCCCTGAGGGCTGGGCTACTGCTTCTCTGCGTGGTCCAGGCTCTACTGGGTCTTGAAGGCTGCAGATGGTACCTTGCCCAACACACTGTGTAGGGAAGTCCTGCTCGCTGGCCCCACGACCTAGGGCAAGCAGGGGCTTACCCAAGATCACATAAGCTGGTGGTGGCCCAAGGTCTCCTGATAGACCTGCTTGGGGGTGCCTTCTCCCTTGGTCCCAGGGGCCCTGCAGCCCAAACCCAGGGCCTCTGCAGCCCAAACCCCGGGCAGAGAATCTGTCCAACCTGCCCTGACACACACAGTCTTCCAGGTTAACAGAGGCTGTAGCTTCTTGGAGCCAGGGCCATTCAGCAGTCCCAGACCAGAGGGCAGCGGTCCCTAGTCTGTCACACAGGAAGCTATGGGACAGCTCCAGAGGTCTGGGATGCTGTAGGATGCTTCCCAGGTTAGGTGGAAGCAAGAGTTCTTCACTGTCCCAGCGGCACCTAAGGAGAGAGGAGGGTGTGATTTCAGTCAGAGCTGAGGCACTGGGAGTGCCGTCCCAAGGCTTCCCTCATTTTCCTGCTGTTTGGGGATTCAGACTTGCTGTTGGCTCTGGGACCATGACTCTGGGCTTGCACTGCTGGGAAGCTGAGGTCAGACCCTGAGGGAGATCACAGTACAAGTTGGGCCCTGGCACCTCTAGGAGGATTTGGGAGGGCAGCGGGAGTCCTGGCTGGCTTCAACCTTGACCTATGCCCTCAGCTCTTGCAAGGAAGCAGGCATCTGATTTACTGGAAGGAGGCCACTCCCCCTCGCCCAGCTCCGTGGCGGAGTCTGGGCAGCATTTCAGGAGCCAGGGCTGGTGGGATGAACTCAGGCAACAGACAGCTGGCCAGGAATCTCCCTGTCCCTTAAACTGCCGTGTCCCCCTCAGCCTGCACTCACCGCCTCAGACCTTCATGGATTGGGGCGGCAGCACCAGCTGGTTCACCCTGAGGGAGAGACAGGCTGGGGTCAGGGTGGCACGTCAGCGGGGGCCGGGCCCGGGCACGCTTCTGGCACATCGCATCACTGGGGCTGGCTGACCGGAGGTGCTGGGCAGGGACCTCGTCAGCCCCAGGGGGAGGTGGGAGAGCCCAGAGGTGGGAGAGAAGAAAAAGAGGAGTAAAAAGAAAAAGAGAAAGAAGTCAGAAAACGAGAGGAAAGGGAGATGAGAAGGTCTCAGCTCTGAAAACCTAAGCTCCAGAGAAAATCCCACACCCTATACCACAGGCCTAGCAGCTGCCACCATGGCCTGCCTGTGTGACAGAAGCTTCGAGCTGGGCCCAAGTGTGCCGGGGCCGCCCCTGGATCCAGTACTGGCCATCCACCATCAACCAAGGTGCAGACGAGGCCATTCTAACCCACCACACTCACAGCCCAGTGGGGACATGCAGGGCTACCGCAGTCCCTGTTTCCCAGCAGAGGCAGTAGGCCCACCCCCTGCCCACTCACTGCTGCTCAGCCTTGGCTCGGTCGCTGAGGAAGAAGAGAGCGGTGGCAAGAAAGAACATGCCACCCAAGACCACGACAAAGGGGCAGAGCATGAGCGCGTAGCCCAGGCTCAGGAACTTCCAGAGCGGGGAGTCCTTGGTGCTCTGGCGAATCAGGTCCGAGATCTGTGAAGATGGAGACAGGGACATTAGAGGAAGGCCATCTCCTGGAGCTCCCAGCCACCCTGCCCCAACACTCCCCTACCCGCAGCCACTCACAAAGCCGATGAGGTAGGGGCTGCCTGCATCGCCCAGCAGGTGGGAGGTGAAGCTCTGCAAGGCCACAGCAGTGGCCCTTCGGGTGGGGATGACCACATACTGCAGGACAGAGGGGCGGGTCAGGGGCCAGAGGGGCCAGGCCCACCCCCGCAGCTGTGACACTTCTGAAGACCCCACAGCCTCCGTCACACTCCTTGTAGTGTCTTCACCACATCCCCAGGGGCCTTCTTAACCCCTCCTCTCCCCATGTTATGGTTGCTTTTCCCCACCTGCACCTTTAGTCATCACCATACCTGGCCCAGACCCCCCCAACATCCCCCTACTCCACGTCAGAAGCAGCGATCTCTGTCTCACACCCAAATGAGGTCCCCTGGCTATAGTTGGCACAGAATAACAGAGCGGCAGCCTCCTCGCCTCTCCCTGAGACCAAGCTGCCATCAGCTCTGTAGTTGGCTGCTGGGAACAGCCAGGTACCATAGTCAGGACACTGAGGCCCAAGGAGGTGCCATTCCCCTGGGGCCACATGGAATCATGTAACTCTGGAGCTGCAAACCTAACTAGCCTCTTGCCCTGCCACAAGATAAATATTTCTCTTGGTCTCTCTCCATGAGGCCTAAGCAAGGCCAAGGTAGGCCTGGGACGAGGGAGCTGGTATGAAGTAGGATCTTGCCTAGAACAGCCTCATCTAAACAGATGGGTGCCCCAGCACCAAATGCCGGGAACTCCTGGGCCCCAGACGCCCCACCAGCTACCCACAGCTAAAACTGAGCAAGACCTGACCAGCTCTGAGTCAGACAGGAGGGGCTGGGGCAGAGCAGCCGAACAGATAGCACCAGTGCACAGGGTGTCCCTGGGCATCGCCTGCCCCTGAACTCCAGCTACTTTTTCTACCCAGGGCACCAGCCCCCATGGCCGGTATGCAGCAGCAGCCCCACAGGGCACCCTGTCAACAATGTGAAGATGGGAAGAGACCTGGATCTGACGAGATTGCATGTCCTCATTTCTTGTAATAATTAGTCACTTAGCCACACTTAATAAACTGGGACATGATTTCCCTCGGACCCAGTCACCATCAGCAGCTGTCAGGGGCCACCCTTGGGGATGGGGACAGGGAAGGGCCTGCTGCCCAGTGCCAAGGGCACTTGATTCAGACTCAGTCCCTCATCCTGGGCTTGGGCAGTGACCCAGCCTATACTGCCACCACCAGCTCCATTCTGAGGCCCCAGTGAAAGTCAGACCCCACCACCTCCACTGCTACTGTGGACTGGGGACAGGGACCGGCCAGGGAGAAGTAGATACTTAGGAAACTTGAGTGGTCAAGGCTGACTTCCTGAAGCAGAGGGGCTAGCAAGGGCCAGGGCCTGGCTGGACTCTGACCTCCAGGGCTATCCCCTACGGTCACACCATACTTCAAACCTCCTGAGGCTCTTTCCTCCCAGACCCCAACCAGTGCCAGTCCTCTGCGCTCTGCTCCCAGTGCTCTCCTGGCTCTGACCCAGAGGGTCCTCAAGGACAGAACAAGGAACACACCCACCCCAGCTTTCTCCTGACTGAGTGCCTCCAGCTACTAGGTCCACTGCCCCCTTCTGGTCCTTTCTCCCATCACGCCTGGAGACACAGGCCCCAGTCCACTCTTCAGATGGCCCTTTGTCCCCAGCCCGCTGGTCTGCAGCCCATTGTTGGCTCTCTGAAGACAGCCTCTGTCTGTCTGGCCCAGCCACAGGCACCCAAGCAGGCACGCCTGGGACCCGGGCTGAACTGGGAGGGCAGAGCCCACAACGCCCGGCCCCTGGGTGGGGAGGGGGGAGTGCTGGCAGGCAACACCACCTCAGTGCCAGCCTGGCACTGCCAGCCTCCCAGCACAAACCTGAGCCTTGAGACAATGCCCTCCCTGCCCTATCTCATGCTCCACCCCATCTGCCTTCTCCCTCCTGTTTGCAGCCTCTGATACAGACCCCCAAATCTCTCTGCCCCTGGGAGTCAGAGACCCCGGCAGGTCCCCACTGGCTCTCCCACCTCCTCACTGGTCCCCCCTTGCTGCTCCTGTGAAGTCAAAAGGCCCAGGTCACCCCGTCTGGCTCACCATGAGGATGTCCGCAGTGATGGCCCAGTTAGAAAACAGCAGCGTCTCCCCGACAAAGATACAGATCTGCCCAGGAGAAAAGAGAACAGCCATCAGGGGCATCTCCCTCCCCCAGCAGCCCCAGCTGCCCCTGCACCCTGGCTGCTGCCAGGGAGCCCCCAAGGCCTTCTCTCCCTCATCCTGAGGGCCCCAGCTCCTCTCAGTCAGGCTCATGAGGAACTGGTGGGTTACCCAGAGAATTCCAGCCATGCCCACAGCCCCGAAGGACACGCAGAGCTCTGGACAGGTGATGGACAGAGCAAGGGACAGCAGCCTCCCCACGAGGATGGAGGGCTCAGCAAGTCCGACTCCAGTGACAGCCCAGCTCCAACCCTCCTCCCCTCGGCCCCTGCTCCCTGCCCTGACTACACTCACGTAGGCACCCACGATGCTGCTCTTGGCCGCCACGAAGATGAGGCAAATGAAGATGGCAGAGCCCAGCATGCCCACAGCACACACCAGTGGGTCAGCCCTCTGGGTCCGCAGGCGGCACCAGCGTGTAGCACCTGCACCCGTGACCACACCCAGAAAGCCAGTAAAGCAGGTGATGGCCCCGAAGATGAGGCTGTGGGTAAAGAGAATGTTGGGTATGGGTTGGGGGGCTCAGCCACTGGAGCACAGGGGTGCCCCAGCCATTGTCCCTCACCAGCCACCACCACGCCCACTCCCCAGCCTCACCTGTCCTTGGCCCCACAGGGCAGGCTATTGCAGGTCTCCGCCGTCTTCTGCACAACTTGGGCACGGTGCAGGTAGAGCGGGATCCACATGCCCAAGGCCCCTGTGGCGAAGGACACAGCTGACGTGGCCAGGGAGGAGAAGACGTAGCTGCGGCTGGGGAGAGGCCAGGGCAGCAACACTGAGTCGGGCCCAGACCCTCTTCAGCTGCAACAAGCAGCCCACATCAGGTCCCAGGAGGCTGCCTCACACCATCCCTTGACAGGGAACTGAGATGCCTCCCCGACAGGCTCCGGGGTGGGTTCAGGATGCAGAACAGTGAACTGCAGGGCCACAGCCACAAGTGGCAGCACTGGTGAGTGATGGCACGGAGGTCCTACAAGGCCCTCCCACTACAGTACCCCTCCTTCCCAGCAGCCCCTTCCACCAGACTCACTTTCGGATCAGGGCCTTCATGTCTCGGAGCCACGAGGTCTGTGCCTTGAGCTGCCCCCCGAGTTGGTCAGCATGGCCTCTCTTAGTGGCCGGGACCAGGATGAGGATGAGTGTTCCTGTGATCATGCCCAAGACAGGGGACACCTGGCAGAGGGTGCAGCATGATGTTAGGACACAGAGCCCAGTCAGCTTTGTCTTTGCCACACTAGAGGGGGCCAGGCAAGCCGCACTTTCCCTGGGCTCTGGGCCAGTGTCTGTCCAGCCCTCCTGATGGGCAAAGCCACTTGGGGCAAGGTCAATGAGAGGCCTAAATGAACTCCAGACCAGAGAAAGATGGGAAAGAAGGTGCAAGGAAGAGTGACAAACAGAAAGGGAGGAAGGAAGAGATAGATGAATAGACATCGAAGGACAGATGCAGGAGGAAAGAGAGGTGACTGAGCAAATGGGTAGAAATATAGCGAAAGGCAGGCAGGCAAGCAGATGGAAGGAAAATTGGTGGGCAGATGGGTAATGAAAAGACGTAGAGCTGGGAATTTAGCTCAGCACAGTGCCTGCCTGGCAAGCATGAGGTCCCAAGTTCAATTCCCAGTACCAAACGGGGGGGGGGGGGAGAGAAAAGAAAAGACACAGAACCAGTGAGATAGCTCAGCGGACTAAGCACTTGCTTAGGCAAATGTAGGGACTGGGTTCAATCCACAGCACCACATGCCAGGCCAGCCTTGCCCCTGGGTGCACTGAGCCTTGCCACCAAGTCCTGGCGTGATGGCATACACCTGTGAGCCCAGCACTGGGGAGGCTGAAAGCAGGAGGGTCACTATGAGTCCAAGCTGAGTAGCAAGACCCTGTACCAATTACATACATATAATAGATAGAGAGATGGGTGGATAGATAGATAGATAGATAGATAGATAGATAGATAGATAGATAGATAGGCAGGTAGATAGGTAGATAGGTAGATAGGTAGGTAGGTAGGTAGATAGGTAGATAGGTAGGTAGGTAGGTAGGTAGATAGGTAGATAGGTAGGTAGGTAGATAGGTAGGTAGGTAGATAGGTAGGTATATAGGTAGATAGGTAGGTAGGTAGATAGGTAGATAGGTAGATAGGTAGGTAGGTAGATAGGTAGAAAGGTAGGTAGGTAGGTAGGTAGGTAGATAGGTAGATAGGTAGATAGGTAGATAGGTAGA
>PVJA010038905.1:0-19474 GCA_004027025.1 Myocastor coypus | reverse complement strand
ATATATATATATATATATGTATATTCTCTTTTACATATGTTAACTAGTTTCCAGGATCATTAATACTACATTAAACTCCAAAATCTGTTACACTATTAAAGAATAATTAATGTTTTGATGATATAGGAATGACTTATACACTCACCAGAACTAGGAATACAAGTTTATTGTTTCCTCCAGTAAATTTGCTATTTTAACATGATGGCACAAGTAACATAAGAAAATAAATATATTCTGAAGCAGAAAACGAGTGTGTAAAATCAGCAAAGTGGAACCTCTTCAAACTTTGTAATTATGCTGCAATTAAAATGAAGTTTGACTATTTTAGAAAAACTTTAATAATTAGATTAAATTATGCCAACTTATTGATGAATTTCCATTCCTTTCTTAAATATGATAAAATTATTCATCAAACGTGTATAAACTTAAGCTAGCACCATCAGTTACACGGTGCTCTAACATCAGTTAGATGTGGGTGACTACTCATGAGAACCCTGCATATAATGCTAGTATTGTCTATTTACAGATTCAAAGCTTAATTCATTAAATGGTTCATTGTTAATCCCAAGATAACTGAAAAAATTCTGTATGTGAGCATGTCTGTTGATATATTTAGAATAAACCTAGTATCTAAAAGTCTAAACTCTGGTGTCAGAAACCTGAAGAGCTAAGTTAGGCTAATTTTATACTCATTCTCAGTGGTATGTTATTGGACAAGTTAGTTAATTATTTTAAGCATAAGCATGTCTGACTTTAATAATACTTACTAGATACAGCATGAAAGTTAAGTGAATCGAGCAAATAGATGTCCATCTAATTAGATAAATTTTATTACCCAAATAAATTCTAATTCTAAACGAATCTTTTGCATACTTTTGGAATAGTATTCTGTCATGCGTCTTACACTTTGGATAGTATGTTTTGATTATGAATGTTAGAAGCTTGTGTGTGTGTGTGTGTTTGTGTGTGTGTGTGGGGGGCAGGTTCTCACTATACTGCTCAGCCTCATAGTGATCCTCCTGTTTTCTGCCTCTGAAGTTCTGGGATTACAGAGATACTCCACCTCATCTGGACTAAGAAGAAGTCCTGCAATATGATGTAGGACCACCGCCTCTATGGCATTTACATAGTGTTATTACATGCGTGAATATGTTAACTTCTATGACAAAAATTACTCTGTAGAAAGATTATCTACTCTGTAGACAGATTAAGCTTACTAGTGTACTTCTGATATACAAATCTGTGCAATAATACACATGCATTTTTCAATTTTCTAAAATTATATAGTATGTTATGAGAGCAATATACAACTAAAATATCTGTATTTATATGCACTCATATGAGTGCATATCTCAATATGTAATCTTATAAATACATCTTTTTAAAATTCAATTTTATAATAAATGTTATCCTAGAGGACTAAAAGAGCTAATTCTTCTCAAGTTATTCTCTTAGGAAGGATACTGTATCTTAGAACATGATTTCATTTAAATATTTCAGGCTACCTACAGTTTATTCTTCCTTGGGGGGCAACTGAATCTACATCTTTTGATGCCCATTTGGCTCCAGAGATGTAATCTTTGCATTATTCATGTGTGTCTGCATTTATCTACCCTCTGAGAATTTCAATGGCTCTAATTGTGTATGTGTGTTGATGTGAGTGTATCGGTATTCTAATACTATTATCCATTTAACTGTAGAGATTATTGTAGAACTAGGACAAAATGAAACTGCTTTATAGAACTTCCATTTATAGTGACAGCTAAATTTGTGAATTTGAGATACAAGTTGAATTTTAAGCGTGTTCCTCATAACATTGGAAATATGGCCTGATAGAGTACACAGAGAAAAGAAGTGAGATGAAGTTTCAAACGGGAAAACAGTTTTCTATAAGAACTAGAAAAATACTTGTGACTGATAGCAAATGTGGAATATTTATCAGACAATACATCCTGCAAAATTTTCAGCAATACTGACAAACTATGATTAAAGATAAATGCAAATTTTGATGGAACTTAATTCCAATATGACTGGAGTTTTTAAACATAAAATAACTTTTGAAGGTTTGCATTTTTCTTATTTACCTATTTGCTTTTGAAACATGTTAAAGGAAAGAATTTGACCATATTGATGGATTTTATTAATGAAATATTAAGTCTAATAAGTTATTTGAATAAACTACACCCTGTAATTTATCAAAGTATTTGTGCAGCAAATGCCCTTCCTTGTGTTTCTTACAGGTCCTGAGAAATAGGTAAGAAATTAAGAGTAATGCAATAATGAATACCTAATAGGTTTTAGTCCTGGCCATCTGGATTCATAGCTCATTATGTTAAACAAGTTATTAAAATTAGTATGCCACATGGGGATATTTGAATAAAATGGTCAATAAACCTGAATTTTGGAGCTTCTAATACAATTTTGCTAAATTTACTAGGTTCAAACTACAACAGATCATATTCTATATTTCAAACTGAATATAATAAACTGAGTATAACTTCTAAATTAGTAGAGTGCATAAACATTAAAATCACAATTTAAAATTTTAGAATAGACATTTTAAAATAACAGAAAAATGACAATAAAATATGCATGCAATTCATTTCATATTTTATTTAATTATTACGGTGTTGAATACTAAGTTTTTATGCAAATTATCTAATTTCCACCTTTTAATTTCAAGTTTATTCATGAGCCTCCTCTCCCTTACCAAAGTAAGGGTTGGAGAAATCACTCCAGGAAACACAGACAGTATTAAGTGCAGCAAGATCATGACAGAGAAAATCTAATAACAAAGAACAAGAATGCTGAGCAGCAATTGAGATTGGGTGTGGTGGTGCATGTCTGTAATCCCAACTCTTGAGAGGTTGTAACAGGCAAATCACTGTGAGTCCAGTCTAGTAGTGAGACCCTGAACACCCTGTAGATCCTTCCCTACAACGCAAAATCCTCCTCCTCCTCCTCCTCATCATCATCATTTCAAAGCACATAGAATAGCCAAAATTTTTTAATACTCCAATTTTGATTGGCATTCACAGTGAAGGAAGTGGAAGTGCTGGCTTTATGTGCCTTTAACGATTTATCTGAACATGGACTTCTCAGGAAACTTGACTTTAGGAAAAGATTTAGTTAGGCCACACTGGGATCTCCCATTTAGACAGAAGAAAACGTGAGTTTCATGTCTTAAGTATGAATAGCCCAATTTATTGGAGTTTTTCTTTACAAATCCTTTTGTATTCTCTTTGAAAAAAAAAAACAAACAAACATGAAATTGCAGATTTTTGCTGTCGTTGCTGCAGGGTCTCACTATGCAGCCCTGACTCCTAGCCATCCTCCGGATTTCTGCCACTCTAGTGCTGGGATTGCAGACATGCGCCACCACACCTGGACTCCATCCACAGCTCAGCACACCCAGGGGCGAGGCTGGCACTCCACATGGAGCCAGGGATCAAACCCTGGTCCCTGCCCTTACCTACCTAAACAAGTGCTTAGTACGCTGAGCTATACCGCTGTCCTCTAAAATTTTGGATATGTTAACATTGCAAGTTTTAAGGTTGGGGTTTTCAAAAAAACGTGAATTATGAGTATTTGTTTGATAACATCTTTTGAAAATCTGAATCATTTTAAATGTATTGTCAGGTTTTAAAATTAATAGGAAATGATTTTTAACTATTAAGACAGACAAAAGTTCAACCATGGAGGGAATATTCCACACAATGTGGACACATAATCCTATCTGCATAAAGTGGATAGGAAGAGCTATGTATGGAAGAGCTATGTGTTCACACATGTGTTGCCGTGTGTGTGTGTGTGTATGCACCTATGTATATTTTTCTCAATGTGACCAGCTAAATCTGAATTTGAACCTACCTTCTGCCTGTACTTCAATTTAAGCCATATAAAATTGAAATTATATGATTTATGATAATTTCTTAAAAAGATTTTAGGACTGAAAATCATGTTAATCATGCATGATAATATATACCTAGAACTTCAAAAGAGTGGAAAATCACTGCAGTGTTAGCTTGTATTTTATATTTCTGAATTTCTTACAGTGCTGTCCACTGGAGTTAAACACAGCAGCTTAGCAAGCTAAAAGGATTAATTAACATTGTCTAGAAGATATACACTCTGAACATGAAATGTCACCTTCCTCCTCTCTGCTGTTATTTTGCTCTTCCTTATTTCTTCTGTGTCGCTACTGTGATAACGTATGTTCCCACTCAGAGCTACAGCTTCTCAGTTTTTTCTGTTCGGAGGCTATTTAATTTTAATTGCTCCCCAAGCATTGGCCAATTCAGGATGGCAAGAGCTGAGCAAGAATCCTTCACAGCTCCTTTGAAGTTTGAAGAGCCACTATTCATTTTGCCTCAGGCTTCCATCTTACACTTGTATGCAATGCAAGCAGCTGAGCACCTCTGTCGTACAGCTCCAGTGTTGCTAAAACTGAAAATATCTCATGCACAGTTAAGATTTTCTTAACGGTCTGTAGAAAGGTTAAGAATCAAAGCAGATGTTTTTGCTTTAGACAACCAATGGGCATTAGAAGTACATGATTGTGAAGTAATGTCAATGCTTGAGTTAATGAAGGTCTTCAGATTTTGTCTGCATGCATGAGTTTGAGTGACGGAGGGGCAAAGAATTAGAAGTCATTTCCAGCACTAGAGTGTGTAACCATTAGCTATAAGATATTCCTCACTTTTATAAAAGGGATTTTAATATTGTAAAGTATTTAGTCAATGGTTTTTACATCTAAAGTAAAAAGCAACAACAAAAAGTCATGAGCACATGCTTAATAAATATATGCATAAATCTGTGTACTTACATGTAGTTTCTGAAACCCTCCAATGTCGTAGTACATTTTAGGTATGCATGATGAGGGGATTCTTCATAAGGAATTTGGACCCATATATGATACATCCTATTTCTTTTTCCCCATTCCTCTATCTGCCTTTAACCTCTCTTCCCTTTGTTATTTACAAAAGTTTTAGTCCCCTATTTTATTTTATTTTTAAAATTTATTTATTTTACTTTTTGGTATTTTAGGGAAAGGTCGACAGGGTGTTCAGGGTCTCACTACTAGATCAGACTCGTAGTAATGATCCGCTTGTCAACAGCCTCAAGAGCTGGGATAACAGCTGTGTGCCACCACGCCCAGCCTCACCTGCGAGCACAGCGCATCGTGGGAGCAGGGCCAGCATGGCGATATTTTATTTTCTTATTTTATTTTTCTATTCCCTTCCTTCCTTTCCCCTTCCGTACTCCCTCATCCAATTTGAGTATTTGCTTACTATTTCATAATATCTAGTAATTATTTTGGGCTTTATTTATACTTTCAGTTTCTCTGAAATTGAATTCAGAGATTCAATTTCATATTTACACATATGTGTTTGATGCATTTCACTTAACAATATGGCCTAAAGTTTTATTCACGTGCCTATTAATTTCTCCATTTTATCCTTCTTGGCTGAGTTGTACTTTATTGGATACAAATTCCACATTTTTACTCATTCTTTGGTTGATGTGCCATTTGTGTGTTTTGAATATCTGGATCATATGCACTATAGATGCCCCTGTGAACACGTGTGTGCATATATCACTGTAGCATGATGCTTTTAATTTGGGGGGAATGAAAGGAGAAGAACTCTGTCTAATGGAGTCTACAGTTGCGGTTTTTTGGAGAATCTATATACTATGATCCACAGCAGATGTACAAATGTACACTCCCACCCACAGTAAATAAAGGTTCCTTTTCCCCACAGCTGCACCAGCATCTGCTATTGGTTGATCATTGTATCATTAATTAAGTTTATTAATACTTTTTATTTTTTAAATGAGATTGTAGTGTATTTATTTATTTATTTTTATTCTCTATTTTTATTTATTTATTTATTTATTTATTTATTTATTTTGCGGGACTGGGATTCAAACTCATGACCTTGCACTTGCCAGGCAGGCACTTATGCCACCGAGCTATCTCCCCAGCCCCTATTTTTTTTTTTTTTGTGGGACCCGAGTTCAAACCCACGATCTTGCACTTTCCCATATTAATACATTTTAAATGTTCATGATGATCACATTTGTCAGGTAGAACTTATACACGCACAAAATATCCTCTAATTTCTGTTTCCCCATTCATATAACCTCCCTTCTTCCCATCTTCTCTTTTTTATTTACAAAAGCCTTATTTGCATTTTATAATTCAATTTTTCAGGGTCAGTCAAGTAGCTCATTGGATTAAGGCACCTGAAAGCAGAAGCAGGGTCCAGGGTTCGATGCACAGTCCTGCAGTGTCGGTCCCACCCCTGACAGTTGAGACTGGGTGTGGTGGCCTGTGCCTATAACTCCAGCTTTTGGGAGGCTCTAAACAGACAGATCACTAGGAGTCCGATCTAGAGTGAGACCCTGACTACCTGGTAGACCCTCTCCTGACACACACAAAACACGTGATCAGCATTTTCTCCTTTTATCTTCTCTCCTGCGTACTCCTCTGTCTTATTCTATTTGAACATTTTTTCCCTGTTTTCCAAGATCTGTCACATGTAGTGGTTCTCATTTACAATTTATTTTTCTCATACCAGAGAAAATGTCACAAGTACATCCTTCTGGAATCTCATCATTATTTTAATATGTATATCACAGATGAACAAATTTGTAATTTGTACTTCATCTGAGAGGTTTATATTCACCTCAATTCTCAAATTTAGGGTTAAATCTTTAAATTAGAGTGGATGAGTGGATTGATTCTTTTCTTTTCTGTATATATCCTAGATATCAGTCTTTTGTCTGAGGAACAGCTAATAAAGTATTTTATACCTTCTTGAATTTTGTTTTGGTAATTCATATGTATCCTAGAATCTGTCAGTTCCTTTTGTATTTTCTTTCTTATTGGAATAACGTTTTTTGGACTAGATATTCGTGATCATCTGAATTTCTGCAAAATCTGTTATGACTTCACCTCTTTCATTCTTTTTTTTTTTTTTTTTTTTTTTTTTTTTTTTTTTTTTTTTTTTTGTCTTTTTGAGACAAGGTCTCACTATGCAGTTCAGGCTGGCCTTGAGCTCACTTTTTAGCCCAGGCTGGTCTCGAACTCACACCGATCCTCCTGCCTCAGCCTCCCGAGTGCTGGGATTACAGGCGTGCGCCACCACCCGGCACCCCTTTCTTTCTTAACTGCCTGGATTTGCCTCATCTTTTTTCTTTTTTTATAAGGTTGGCTGTTAATGCATCAATAAATAAGAAACCTTACTACCATGTTATTGTAAATAGACAGATAAATCAGCCAAAAATAAATTAACATAGCAGTATGAAGATAAGAATAAAACTGTGAAAAAATGTACTTAGTAGATATTTACAGTATATTCCAGCCTACAACATCAGAATATACATTCTTCTCAGCTGTGAAACAGAACTTTTTCCAAAATAGATTCTTAGAACAAAATTGACTCCTAGTACATGTATAAGTAAATGCTGGAAATCGATGGCAAGAAATCACAGAAACTCCATAAAGACATACAAACAAAATCATAACCTACTGAACCCCTAATACATAACAAATGAAATTAAAGGGGAACTTAAACCATATCTACGCTTAAATGATAATGTCAGTGCAATGTAAACAGTCATATGAGTGAACGTTATGTTTTAAATTATCACAGTAGGAAAGCAGAGCGAGCCCAAATAAACAAATTGATATTAAACCTTAAATTTCTAGGAAAAGCAGAAAAACTCAGGCCTAAAATGTATGAGGGAAGAATGTATAAACATGAAAAATTAGCCGGGTGTGGTGGTGCACACCTGTAATCCCAACACTTGGGAGGCTGAGGCAGGATGATCGGTGTGAGTTCGAGACCAGCCTGGGCTACAAAAGTGAGCTCAAGGCCAGCCTGAACTGCATAGCGAGACCCTGTCTCAAAAAGACAAAAGAAAAAGTGAAAAATTAATGGAATTCAGGATAGGAACACAAAAAATCAAACAGATGCTTCTTTGCAGAATATATGCATCATATATACATATATATATATAATATATATACATATATATATATATATATACTATTAGTCATTTGTGTATTAGAATATACAAATCTCATCCAACATAAGTAGGAATTATTAATTCAATATGTGAAATTATTATTTTAAAAGCATATTATGAAATAACATAACACAATAAATTTAGCTAAGTAGACATGGAAGGAAAATTATTTGACTAACTTTCTTCACTGATTAGGTTATCATAAGGGATGATTTTCAGGTAACACAGTGATATTTGAAATAGAAATGCAAAGTCTTAGAGGATCTAAGTAATTTCACAGAATTTTATTGGAGATTTTAAAAAATATTAAATGTGAAACAGTTTCTGATTATTCATTTCTCTATAGTTAAATTTAGCTCTTTAAAATAATTCATTAACCATTTCAAAATACAAAAACAAGCCATTAATATGTGTATTACTCAGTCAAGAAAGACTTGAGCTAAAATTTTATGTTCAGGTTTGCTATAAATTGTACACCCAGCTTCTATAGAGATGGAGCTTTTTGTCTGAGAATTTATCATTGTCTTCCAAGAGCATAATTTATTCTACTTCAGTAGGAAAGTCTCAGAATTTGTTGCTGAACCTCTTGCCTGTGTAATATTCCCTCAAACTACACTTGTGGGCCTTACTTAGTTTTAGGACATCGTTCTTTGAGAGAAAAAAAAATCTTTCTCACCAATGTCAGCAATTCGTTTTAATTTGTACAATCCCAGAAATCACAAGGCTGAGGCAGGAGGACTGCCCTGAGTCCAAGACCACCCTTGGCTACACACTGTGCTGAAGGTATCTTGAATTAGACAGAAAGAACTTGCCTTAAAAGATAAAACAAATTTGATGATAAAAATATGTAATACGATAACCATTATAGATTTTCTATTCTTGTTTTGAAATTCAGTGGCATTTTTATTGACGCTGTACAGAATTCTGTTGCTTTATTATTGTGTTTGTTCTCATTATTTTCTGTTTAATTTTTATTTTTGAAAGGTAGCACAAATTACAGTTAAAATTGGAAGAAATACAAGTTATGCAGAATTTCACTTAACAAAGCAAAATGAATTTCACAGTATTTGTTGTAATATATAATGTTGTTTTTTCTCTTAAAATAAAATGAAAGCTCGATTAGAATGCTGAGCTCTAAAAGGCTTAAATCAATAGCTTCCAACATTGCCAGTTTTATCAATAACTCACTGAAATTACAGAACATTGGATTATGCACAATTACTCTCTCTGAGTTCATTGAGAAGAAATTTCATTGTCCCAATAATGATTTGAAAAATTATCACATATACACCCTGTGCTCTATATAACTAAAAGGAGAACAACAATATGCATTGTATCAAATGTAGAAATGTGCTAAGAACGTATTTTGAAACTGCCACATTGTTATACATTGTTATATCTTATTAAAAGTGATATAAGAATAAAAAATTATAACAAAGAAAACCAAATTGCACCTCTTTGCTTGTTTTAATTTTGAAGGTATTTTTCATTTTGTTTATGTACTTTTTCCATATAAATGTAGCATACATAGCTACAAATAAAAAAAAACTGACTTTCAAACTGGCCATTGCTAAGACTGAGAGTATGATTTTCTCTGTACTGTGTTATTTTCTCTTGATTCCATTCTTATTAATTTCTCAATGATGTTACCAGGCACATAACTGGACAGACTGAGTATAAAGTTTTGCCTTTCAATTTTTATTAATCTTGGTCTAATTCAGTTATACATACTAAAAGCAGTAGCTGATTTTGTTTTCAGAACAACTACAGTAACCACATGTTATATGAGAAAACCAAAAATTCAGGAGAAACAGCAAAGAAGGATTAGCTACACCAAAGAATGAAACTTGATTCCTTGCATATGAAGAGTGAAGGGGTATAATGAATGTTAAAGCAGAGAAATTGTACATCCTAATTACACTATGGTCTGACACATGATGTTTATAATATAAAATATTTGAATTTAGCTTGTGTTTTAAATAACAAGTATCTCAGAAAGCTTTACCTACATAGATAGATGTAGATCTCTCTCCATTTATAAAGAAAGAAAAAGAAAGAGAAAGAGAAAGAAAAAATATATAATATGTAACTGAGACAGCGCACGCTTGACTTGGCATAGCTGAGACTGTTGGAAGCCATCTAGTTCAAGGAACATTAAAATTACCAATGAATGGATCTGATAGTGAGTTCATACGTGGTTGTTCCAGGTCCTTATGACTGCGCCTTTGGAGAGTATCTCCTTGTTTGTTGCTTTTCATTGTTGTTACTTGAGACCAGGTCTTGCTCTGTACCAAAGGCTGGCTCTGAACTTGTGGTGCATCTCCTGCCTCAGCCTCCTGAGCCATGGGATCACAGGCATGCACCACCACGCCTGGTGTTTATATCTTTTTCCCTCCTCTCCCATCTTTCTACCTGCTGGGAAATGAGCAGCTCTTATCCATCCTGTCCAACTGCCATGGTGACTCGCCTGCCCTTCAGGCCCAGGAGAGACAGAGCCTAGTAAGAATGGACTACAGTCCTTGAAACTGTGAGTCAAAAGAGACTTTCCGTCCCTTAAAGTAGATGCCCTGGATATTTTGTCCCAGATACCAAAAGTTAACAAAACAGAAATTCAAAAGAGCCTCTTCTGTTTCTCCTCGAGCAAACCTTATCTTTTTAACTGTGGAGTGCTTATAAGAGAAGAGTGTAGTAGTCCAGGGTGGCGTTGCCACTAATGGAAATTTTTTAACAAACAATTTTTTCTTTTTAGATGGGATCTTGCTATGCAGTTCAGTATGAATAAATAAAAATTTTGGAAACAACGGAAAAAATCTACTAAGAGAATGAGCATTTCCCATCCCCCAGCCTTCATTGTTTTGCCATTTTTTACTTGGTAACCAGGAGGCCCCTTCGAGACTATGCTTTGAAGTTGCCTTGAGCAGAGTACTCAGTTCATTAAGAACATATTCCAATTTCTGTACAATTGCAGGTGACAATGTTTTCCAACCACATAACAATTCTTTCATTCAGAGTCAGTATTTTCCTTATTCATCGCCAGACACCTTGAAGCCCTAAACTCCACACAATGTGCGTTCCATGTGCTTACAGCTTGCACAATTGCTCTTTGCCATGGCTACTTTCCGGTTGGTGGAGCCCTTTCTTATGCGTTCATTCATGAAGCGCTGCAATGCTAGGTACCGCAATCTTTCTAGTTATCTGTTCCTGCCTAAAACATGAAAATTACACATCGTAATTCCTGTGGGTAAACACTTCAGGGCACACGGGCAATTCACTCATATTTAAGCTGCTGATGAAGGCTACAGTCAACTGAGTGGGTTACTGCAGTAATCCAAGTTACAGACCCAACTACTTAGAATCAGTCCTAATAAGGTTATTCCTGGCTCATTTTATGGTTTGTGTTTTTTCATATGGCACCTTACAAAATGGAACAAAGATTTCTCTAAAGGTGATGAACCGGGTAGAAGGATGCAATGCCTAAAATGAAAGTTCCGGTGGTTGATTTGTTTGTTTGCTTGTATTCTGTGCAGAGTCTCACTACACGGCTCCAACTCATAGTGATTCTCCTGTTTGCAACCTCCCCAGTGTTGGGATTACAGACGTGTGCTAGCACACTGTTTTGTAATCTGATCATGGAATGGACATACAACGCCTTTGGTCAAGTTCTTTACACTCAAGCCAGTTGATAAGGCAGCCAAGAAGCCGTTGTAGAAATGTGGCAATCTTCATAGATGCATTTCACAGCTTGTATGCAATACTCTAATCACCACTTTATTTCTCCATCTTAAATGATAAACACAGTGTTTTGACTTTAATATATTATTTCCTGTCTTCTCTTCCTTACTTGCCACTCAATCTGTTAGTATTCATCTTTGAATTTCTGTATTTCACTGCAATTGGTTGTGTTGTGCTTACCAATAACGTTCAGATAGCAAAATCCACCAGACCTCTTTCAGTCTTTCTTCACAGAAAGATAGATTTCTATTAAGATCCATAAGTCTGCCCCTACCAATGAATGATATTACAATATTCTTATCTGAATTCCTTTCAGAAACCTCTTGTATCTCCATTTGTTGCCCTTCCAGTGAACATTTTTCTACATGCTGATGTCCTCAGAGTTCGTTTTCTTTTTTACATATTGTCTTCAGAAAAACTTATTCTCTTCTATTGCTATTGCTTGTCATGTTTAATCCATTGGTTTTTCCATTCTGCGTTATTGGCATCCATATTCACATTTCTGAGTTTTATATTACTCTTGCCGTGCAATTATCCTTGTATGACCTAAAATTTCAGAGACTTAAAATCATCAGGCAGGCATTCTGGCTGTAACAAAATACTAGGCCAATAGATCAGAGGGCAGCAGGATACTGAACAACCAGCTGAGGGCAAGAATATCCTGGAACTCTCTTAGAAAGTGATTATGTGATACTCAGTACTTGCTTCTCCCTCCATAGTATGTATGTATGTATGTATGTATGTATGTATGTTTGTACGTATCTATCTATCTACCTATCTGTCTATCTATTTTGGAGTTGTGGGATACAGTGTCACCTCATTGTCAGTTACAGCACCACTGTGAGGACCTGGTGACACAAAACACTTTCCCGCTGGCACTCACCAGGCAGCTGTGAGTCAGAGGCAAAAATGCTCCACCTCCCAGCTCCTGCAGTGACCTCCTACCCAGGCTGAAGCAGGACAGTTGCCACAGCTCTCTGGCTATACAAGGAACACCTGGGGCCAGGCAGATTCCTGCCTATGACTATGCATTCCCATCAGCCTTCCACAAGCGAAGAGGCGTGCTAGCCTGTTGCATGGGTGTTGTCCAGCTCTGCTATTGGTTTACTTAGAGACATTGTCATTGTTAGCATATTTGATTTAATACTTCATATAGTGCACCAGATTTCATTTTCCTCTTACATCTTTAATTTTTTGTAAAATAGTGTGCATGTAATAAGAAGATTTAATTTAAATGTTGTTGTCAGTTTTGTCTGTTTGAGACAAGGTCTCCTTATGCAGTTGAGCCTGGTCTTAAACTCACTGTGTAGCTCAGGCTGGCCTTGAACTTGCAATGATCCTTCTGTCTCAGGATTTTGAGAGCTGGGCTTACAGGTGTGCACCACCATGACCCGAAACACAATAGTTTAAAATGGTCTCTGATTTTCAAACTCAGTGAAAACCTTTAAGTTATTATACCAGATTCCTAATCAGTGAACTTGTCTTCATTTAATGTATTCTCCATATATCTACAGTGATTTCTCAATAGAACGTAAACAGTGCTGTGTGACTTTTCTTACAGTCAAGAAAACTTCACAATAAAGTTTATTTATTTATTTATTTATTTATTATTTTAATGCATTTAGGACAGGAGATACAGGGTCTGTGGGATCTCACTATGTAGTCAGTGATTCTCCTGTTTTCAGCCTCCCAAAGTGCTGGGATTACAGGTGCACACCACGACACCCAGTCTCAATTGCAATCTCAGTGTGCCGTGGGGTCGGGTCCAGCACTCACTCCGGGGATCGAACTCAGAGTCACTGAGCTCTGCCGTAGCAGATGCTTTAGACCAGTGAGCTAGCAGGTTGGCCCAAAGTCAAGTTTTGAATTATATGCATCACATGTTTTATACCTTTTCTATCACCCAAGTAAGGTTTTTAAGCAAACATTCAATATCATTCTTTTTTCCAAAAATAATTGTATCCCATTAGTATGTATTTGGAGTACACCAAGCCACATTTATCTTTAAGACTAGGGTCATGGAAAGAAGGCCACTTGTTTCTTTTCAAATTTTTCCGCATTTCTTTCATGATTTGAAAAAAACACACCTCCACTCAGAGCTCTGAGAGGACTGGCTTTGTAATCATATTTACATTCTTATACTGCATGTATAATGAATATACTGGGCTGTACATGTAGGCACCATGATTATTCCATGGTTAACTACAGAGTGAAAAATTTATGATGAAAGAACTTCTTTTAATATTTAAAATCAAATATTAAATCTGTATTACAGATTAATCAAGGGAACATAGCTTTAATTTCTTTCTGATACCTTTGCTTTGGCTGTCTCACAAGGGTTTTTATTTTCTCTTTAGGGATATATTATAGCATGCTATCTAATTGTTTGGCCACCTGCTGCAAGAGTGGCTCACATTAGAAAGATATTTGGTCATTAGTCCATACAGTTATTTCACGCATGAGAATTGTCATTTTTAATTTGGCACGAGTGAACTAATGCCCAGCATGTGTTTGAAACTACCACCTCCAAAGAGCAATAAAGAGAGTTGACTAAGTTGATTAAGACAATAAAACTATCAGAACCGCTTCAGGGCTCACAAAAATGCGTACATCAATGTGTGCTGTTTATAATTGCTGGGATTTTTTTCTATTTTTCTTAATGACAATAGTATAAGCCTACTATTGAAGTTTATAAATTAAAATGTACATAAAATAATAATGTAGTCCATAAGTTTAGGAAATCACCCATCGAAATTTTAATCAACAAAATATTTCAATGTAAAACATCATAAGACACTGAGCTAAATATATTCAAGCAATAGGCATCCAGTCCTTATCCAAGAACACATGAATAATAAAAAGAAAATTTAAACGAAAGAGTAATTTGAAAAAAAACGAATGTGATTTAAAAGAGCAGTTTTGCTCCTTTGCTTCGATGCAATTGTCAAAAACTGCACCCTCTTTTGATAGCACTCTGTAGCTAAGAGTGGCTTAGGAAGTTTTGCGTCACTACAGGTTGCAAGCTCTATGCACAGTTAAATTCTGCCCTGCAAAGGAAAGTACCTGGCATTTCTCATCATTATAGCATAGATGTTTAATATGGCTTTGATTGGCCATTTTTGTTACATGTGCATGTTTTATTTTCCCTTTTCTTATTTATGATAAAGACTTGTTCATTTTGGTTTTATTTTTAATTTTTAATTTTATTACTTTTAATAAGAAATAACAATGATATAGTTTTAAAACATATAGGCAGGACAGCCATAATAATTAATTCAGTGTATATGGTTGTCTCTGCAATAGTTAGTCCAACAGGAACATACTGAATATCTTAGATACTTAAAATATGTGGTTATAAAAATAAGATGAAATCCTTTTCTCCTTCCTACTTACTTAGAATTAGAATTCATCAATTTTCTTTTCTATCCTATGTAAAACTGCAATAATTTTGTAATCAATATAATAGGAACCACACTGAAATTAAAAGAAGCAGCTAGTATTTTTTATGGAACTTTAAGGGGGAAATATAAAGAATGATAGTTTTAAGAAACAGATAAGTGTCCACTGAGAAGACCGACAGTGTACAAGGGAAACACAAGAAGGGAGAGCAGAAGAAGAGCCCGACCTCAGTAAAGCCCTACAGCAAGCAGGCAAGCTCACAGAGACCAACACCGTGGCCTCCTGCACAGCACCGCTCCTCGGCTGTCTCGGCCAAGAAAGCCCAACAAATGTCACCACCATGCGGGAGAACCTGCCAGAAGGAGACTTCTCTATAATGATATAGATACTCAAAAAGTTCCTAAATTTAGCCAGGCGTGGTGGTGCACGCCTACAATCCCAGCACTCAGGAGGCTGAGGCAGGAGGATTGGTGTGAGTTCAAGACCAGCCTGGGCTACAAAAGTGAGCTCAAGGCCAGCCTGAACTGCATAGCGAGACCCTGTCTCAAAAAGACAAACAAACAAACAAACAAACAAAAAAGCCTAAGTTTGATGTACTTGTGCTGTTGGGACAATGGGCCAGAAGTCCACCTCTGCAGTTATGGAGTATTTGGAACACTGCTAGCTGTTTTGCCCCTTGTTTCAGGTGCTCAGGTATGTTAGAGCTATGCTTAGACAAAGAACAATCATGAAAGATCCTTGAAAAGAAACCAGGAGCATTCACCAGGATGCTACAACTGCCTGATTCTTCATCACACATTCGGCTTTTACTCAGTAACAGTTACTGCATCAATCAGCATCTATCAAAAATGAGGGGAAAGGTTTAGGCTGCTCCCAATCCATGCAGTATTGGAATACACATCCTGGTAGAGTCTACCCTTGCCCTGTGTCATCTTCACTTCACTCAGGAGAGCTCTTGAGGCTCCTTTGCGCTGCTGTTAATGCAACTGCTGTGTGAGGAGCTACTGTTGTCCTGCCAGCCAAGGCCGGGCAGCCCAGCGATGAGGTGTCGGAGATTCTGAGTGTGTCCTACACAGCAGCTTAGTTCCTAGTTCAGGCTCATTGGCTTTTGCTTTTCATTTGAATGATTCCATCATAAATTAAGCTTTTAATAGTTTTGTGGAAAAAGAGAAATATATAAGTGAAAATTTGTAAAGAAATCATCAATAAAAGAACTGCCTTAGACTGTTTACTCTGTAGTCAATAATATGTTTTTGGTTGTGATGGTAAATAATCCAATCAGATCATATTTGAACAGTGAATATCTGATCCACTTAGACCAATAAAAATCAGCCTGTGATGGAAAGGAACTGGATTCAGCAAGTTTACCACCATCTCAATGATCCAGAGAGCAGCACCAATCAGAGGTAATTTTCTACATATGCTCTTTGTCTTTGCAAAATTCTATAATGCCTATATAAGTAAATTATACCCAACCTGGTCTGGATATAAAAATGTGAGTAAATGGTTTAGACATAACTTTTAATATCTTCTATTTTTCATTTAATTTAGTCAAAATAGCTTAGTGGTTTAGTAAAAAAACAATGACAAAATACACATATTCAATTTTTTGCCTCTGATGGAATTAATACATTTTGCTGTTTTCAATAGTAGAATGCTCCCTGATAATTAAATAAATGATATGACCTGTGACTGACAGAACCTCTTATTCTGATTTTCACATTAAAATTTTTCAAGTGTCCCTTAAATTTTATGAAGTCTTTGAAGTATCTAAGGGTATGGGTGATATACCTGTCAACTCAGAAATTTCTGCTTAACAGGGGGAAGCTGTTTCTGCTCACAGGTGAATTTAACTGTAAATTCAATTTCCTTGATTTATTTGAAGTGTTAGTTTCCTGCGGATTCCTGAGAGTGAGTCTATCTCATTCTGGGTAAACTCAGAGGCCATGGTCAGCAGAGATCACCGTTTCTATAAAGATCACAGCTAAAAGGCTAACATACAACAGTGTAGAGCATTCACTTTGAGAATAGAATCTTATAGTTTTAATATTGCTGTTATAACATACAATGTTTTGAAAGCAGTTGAAAATAGTTGTAATAGTTCTAGTATTAATTCTTTTTGTAATTTTACATTAGTCATAATGTTATATTTCTAAAATTAAGGAATACTTTAAATAGAATTTTCAATTTATTACAAATGGTCCTTATATGTTACTGAAACAGTCTGTGTTCACTTTGGGAAGTTACATAATTGATATGAAATGTTATTTTCTTTTTAAAGCTGATAATCTAAAAAAGAAGCAAGGCTAACTGAAATATAAAAGGTAATATAGGAAAAAGAAAATAAACACTTCTACTGAAAAATCTACTCTATATACTATGTCATAATAAACTGTTTTCCTTTTAAATAAAGTCAGTAATTGTAGGGTCAGGAAGATAGCTCAATGCCCTGGGCAATGGATTAACCTGTCCCAATATTCCATTGGAATCTTCCACTGAGTACTGAAGTTCCTGTCTAAATTTTGTGACCTCTGAACTTAACACTATATGTCTTTATCCTAGGGTACTCTCCCATAAAGGAGACATGCTTTGGATATCCTCAGGCCTTGCTGTGATTTTGAAGACGCTCAAATTTTTGAATATCCTCTTGGCCCTTTTCTCATTTTCTCCTCATCCTAGCATAAACGTGGTTCTCCTTTCCCCATATGTCTTTGGCTACCAAACCAGGGGCTGGGTTTCCTGACCACTGACTACTGTGGATGTGGCCATGTAGCAGTGGCCGCCACACTAGGACTCAGGCTTTCCTTGATTGATTCCAGCTCTAGCTGAGGTAGAGCCCTGGGTCCACAGGGTTAGGGAGTGTAGACTGCAGATAGGGATTCCAGAGGATCCAATGTGGAGGAGGGAGCTGGAAGCAAACTGTCCTTTTTCAAGTCCTGGAAATTTTAGAGGGAAAATAATGGCCAGTCTCCATCACAGTGTAAGGCATAACCTATGCCCTTCTGAGACTTTCATCTTCTATCATTAAAATGTTCAGCCAACAATTGGGAAACCCAGTCCTCCTCTGTTCTCAAAGAAGGATGGGTTGAGGTTGGGGTTTTTGTCCATGTGTTGTTACTAAAGTTCTTAATATCAGTCCAAGGGAACTATCAAGGAGGATTTTGTTTCCCAAGTTAGGTTTGTTTCCCAAGGATACCTAACCAGTTCCAAATGGGAGGCACATTTTTTTTTCCCACCTGTTTGTCCCCAAATTGGAGGCTCAACCCCCAGCACACCAAGACTTCTTTCTGTTGGCTCCCAAAGAACTTGCAAGGATCAATCTGTGGTGCACTGAGATCTCTTCCTGGTTACACTCACAATGTCTCTCAAAATCACCTGTGTCATCCAAGGCTTATCCAAATTCATCTTAACCTCACACTAGGTTTCTACTCATATCCAAAACTCTATTGTGATCTCCAAGGTAATATCCGGTTACCCCGATAAGCTTTGCTAACTTGCTTTGGGCAGAGAGTTGTCTGCTTGCCATGGTCCTCCTTGCCACCTTCTTGGAGTCTTTTTGCACTGTTGAGAAGCCTTTACTTGGTCCTGAGCCCATGAGCATGGGCTGTTGTTCTGGAAGTCATCATATCAAGGACACGGAAAAGCTCACCTGGGGTGGGAAATCCTCCTGCCCTATAACGTGCTAGAGCCCTAGTTTGAGCACCGAAGCTTTTAGCAGTAATCACCAGTCATCTTTCTGGTGCAGCAACAAGGTACTCAGACACCAAGAAGTCTCAACAAGGCAAATTTACTCCTGTAGGAGAATGTGAGCACACCCCAGCAACAAGTGAGCAGGCTCATCAAGACGCAGCAACAGGCTTCTTATCTACCCTACATCGAGGAGAAATGAGAGTAACTGATCTTTTCCCATTAGCTGGCTGCGAAGTTCACACATCCTGATTGCCTAGTCTAGGAGACCTCAGGGAGCAGGGCCTAAAGCGTTGCTGCTCATCGGGCCAGAGTGGCCTATGGCAAAGATTCATGAAAGTCCTTCACAGAAGATGATCCTGGAGTGCAAGCCACAGAAATTTATTATCACTGTAACAAGTACAGCCTTGTTGCTAGGGTGGAGGAGGTTCAGCCTACGGTAGAAAAACATCCACAGTGTCTCCGAACACCTACACCCAGAATTGCCCGCTACAGTACTGCAAACACTTATGAGGGACAGTTAGTTTATTTCTCTTTATATTTTGAACTTTCTTTTTATTTAGTATTTTATTACAGTATTCATTTTTTATGTGACATTTTTGGGGATGAGGAACAAATCATT
>PVJA010038904.1:0-19458 GCA_004027025.1 Myocastor coypus | reverse complement strand
TAACTAACTAACTAACTAACTAAATAAATAAATAACTTAAATATTGTATAAGAATTAGAATGTTTTAAAGCCTAGGACCAGCCAGATAGCTCAGTCGATTAATGCACCTGCTTAGGCAGATAGGGGCTAGAGTTCCATGGTGGCCCTGTCCCCGTGGTGCACTGAGATGGTGAATGAGACAGCGTGGTGGCACTTGCCTGTAGTTCTAGCACTTGGGAGTCTGAAAAACAGGAAAGGATCACTTCGAGTCCAGTCTGTGTAGTGAGACTCTGTAGACCCTGTACTAAATACGTAGGGAGAAGAAGAAAAGAATGCCTTAAAGGGGGCTGGGGAGATAGCTCCATGGCACAAGTGCCTGCCTGGCAAGTGCAAGTTCGTGAGTTCAAACCCTGGCTCTGTGAAAAAAAAAAAAAACAAATGCCTTAAAGCCTAAATCTCTGAGTTTCTGTTAAAAGTTAGCTGAGGACCTTTAAGAATCAGTGTATTTTTGTTTTGTTTTGTGTATTTAGTACAGGGTCTCACTACGTAGATCATATTTGTAGTGATCCTGCAATTTTCAGTGGGGTGGGGGCGGCACGGCACACCAGGGATCAAACCCAGCCTCTGTGCTCTGCCTAAGCAGATGCTTTAGTCTGCTGGGCTATATGGCTGGCCCTTAGGAATCAATATATTTATTACAATTTAACTCTGAAATAAGCTCAGTTGTATATGTATTAGTCATTTTAAGTTGGACTTAGAAGCTATTCATTACAATATTAATTGATAGTTCCTATGAAGAAGAATTAAGCACATTTACTTTGTATTTCTTTTGCAGTTCGTTGACTCCACATGATCCACTGACTATAATGAATAAGGCAAAAATTAAGACTGAAGTGAAGCCGCCTGATATCTCCCCTCAGGACTTTAAGCACCTTTTTGAAACTATAGAATGTTCTAGTGATGATGACAGTAAATGGCTATATGATAGAGTCATAGAGGATTTACATTGTTAGGACAATAGCCCATCAAGGCTGAACACTTTATTTGGAAAACATGATAGATGAAAAAAACTACATTGAAAAGCAGACATTTTTTCAACATATGATAACTGTTCTTGTTCAGCAGACTAGGAAATTCATTTCTGACGTTGATACCATTGATACATTGGCTACAACAGTGATGTTGTTTTATTCACAATTGAATAACAGGAACATTTCAATTAATTGTGGAATGATCAGATGCAATACTGTCTACTATTCACTATTTCTTAGAGTATTACCAATTGAAATTTGATTTTCTTTTAAAAATTGCCCAGGCTTATGTATTTAATTTAAATATTCCCTTTCTTTTTTTTTTTTTTTAATATTCCCTTTCATCCTTGCTCAATTTTATATTCCTGAGGGGCAGAAGAGTTTGTATAGTATTAAAATTAGAAAGGGGCTGGGGATGTAACTCAGTAGAATAAGCACTTGCCTGGGAAGCACAAGGCCCTGAGTTCAATCCCCAGTTCTGAAAATAAATAAATAAATAAATAAATAAATAAGAAACTAAATGAAACTTAAGTGGTTTATTTGACTTTTTCTTTGCTGAAATGTATTATCAGTTACTGTACCATGAAATTATTAAAATTTTAATAACCGTTTAGAAATTAAAATATTTTAGGTAATATCTTGTGATGGTTTCCTTTTGTCTCTTGATATTTTCGTGAAGTGTTTCATTGACCTGATCATGCCATTAGCTGTGTATTGTATATCAGTGTACATTCAGTGTATAATTCATATATATAATTTTTTTTTTTTATTACATCTGGGGCCAAGACAGCACACCCAGGGAACCGGGGCTGAGATGGCACGCCCGGCATGTGTGGCCAGAGAATTGAACTCAGGTCCTTGTGCATGCCAGGTTGGTGTTTATTCCCCTGAGCTATCTCTTCAGGCCCCTCAGTGTATATATTTCAAACATTTTCTGCACATTTGTTCCATTAAGAAAGCTTAGCCTGGGCTGGTGAGATAGCTTAGCAGACTAAAGTACCTGCTTTAGCAAGTGCAGGGAGCAGGGTTTGATCCTGGTTGCTGCATGCTGTGCTGGCCCAGCCCCTGAGATGTCACACTAGCTCAGCACACCTCGGGCTGGGCCAGCACAGCGTGCAGCAGATTACAGGTGGCGCAGACCTGTAATCCCAGCAGTGGGATTGCTGAAAACAGGAGGATCACTATGATTCTGAGCTGTGCAGTGAGACCAAGTACCAAATACATAAATGAAAAAAAAGTAGCTGAAGTGGTGGCACATGCATGTGTGCAATTCCAACACCTGACAAAATATTCTTAATTATAATTGGGCTCACGTAAAATAAAACTAATTGATTTTTGGGGGAGGTGAGGGTTTCAAACAGGGTCTCTGTAGTTCAAGCTAGTCTTGGACTCTCTGCATATTCCAGTTTCACCTTGAATTTGCAGCAGTCAGTCCTCTTGCCTCAGCTTTCTGAGGGCTGGGATTACAGGCATGCATTCCTATGCCTAGTTTTATCTTCCTAGTCTTCCTAAAGTCTAATTTCCTCTCAGTTTCTTCCCAGCTTTGTGCCTTGCGCCTGGATTTCTCAAGCATTTTCACTACCTCTTCATCCAGTCCATCCTATCTGTGATAGTCTTTCTGAAACATGTTTTGTTGTAGACTAAATCAAAACCAGAGGTTCAGGAAGCCTTTGTTTTCAAATGGGTAAGAGTGGCCTTTAGGTCATAATGTTACTTGTCTGAAGGATTAAGTGGTTGAAAAAAAAAAAAAAAAAGAAACTGAAGAGCTGCCAACCTTGGAATAGTGTTTTTCTTCCTTTATCCTTTCCATAATTGTAGCTAGAGACCTGTGCTATCTTCATCTTACAAACAACAAACTAGAATTTAACTTCTCAAAAAAAATTGGACCTCATGCCGTCTCTCGGTGATAGAGTACCTACCTAGCATGCATGAAACCCTGAGTTGAACTCAAACACTGTAAAATAATGAAGCCCTAGAAAAAGCAATGATAGATTGCACAAGTGCAAAGTCCTAGGTTCAGTCTCTACCACTGTAAAAAGAAGCTAGAGGCTGTCCACTAAAACATGTAATGAAACAATGTGTAAATGGTTATTCATGGTACCAGCAAACTGCCTTAAGAAAGCTTAGCTTTTTTTTTTTTTTTTTTAATTTGGCCAGTGTTTATTTGTTTATTCACTCATTTTTATGGCTGGCTCAGCCCGCCCCAAGGGCAGGGCTGGCGCAGCATGTGGTGCCGGGGATCGAACCACGGTCCCTGAAGCTGCCCAAGCTTTCCCAAGCAGGCGCTTTAGACCACTGAGCCATCCCACCGGGTCCTGGCCAGTGTTTATTGATTACTGGGGATGCAAACTATGGAGAATATACAGCATGCACTGGGGGAAGAAATTAACCATATCTAGGCTGAAGCCATTTGACGAGCCCGCAATGAGTCCTTCAGGTAGCATGGGTCAGATCTAAGGAGATCGAGGATGACTCTCAGCCACCAACAAGCAATGCAAATACATTGGGAACGTATTTACTCTTTAGTTACTGAAAAATCGCCAGTAAAATGGGAAGTTCAGTCTGCCTGTTTGTCTTAAACAAATGCTGAGGGATTCTGTGAATCATCTAAATATGCCTCCCCATCATAATTTCCAAATTTTAAGGAAATTGTACTTCTAAAAGTTCTTCCAAGTCAATTTGTGTGCCTTAGAATTAAAAAAAAAGCTATGCAAATTGAAAAAAGATTAATGACCAAATCAAAAGACTGTGTATGTCAGAAGCCAGTTGTGCACTGCAGAGCTATTCTCTCCAACACCAGCAAGTTTTTATGCCATATTCACGAATTTCTCCACAAGATGCCTGTTTCAGCTTATCCATACAATAATATATAAATGAAAAAATTTAGTTACATTTAAAAGAACAGAAAAATTACTTCATTGGTTCAAATCATAACTGAAAACTATGTGTGATATTTAATAAAGCTTAGCTTTCTGGCTCCATATTGAAAAGCAGAGAAATCAATATCCAAAATCTCTGGAGAGGGGGCTGGGGAGATAGCTCCGAGGCACAAGTGCCTGCTGGGCAAGTGCAAGGTCGTGAGTTCGAACCCTGGTCCCCCCCCCAAAAAAAAAAAAAAAACTCGAGAGGTTAACTAAGGGAAGGCATATTTAGATGATTCATAGAATCCCTCAGCATTTGTTTAAGATAAACAGGCTGTTTACAGCCCTAAAGAGGTCAGGTCAGCTTCAGGAAGGCAGAATTGTAACAATGGGAGGGGAGTGTGGGACTTCTTTGTGAAGGGTGAGAGGTCAGTTCCTCTTCCTTAGCTTCATTTATGAAGATGCAACAGGTAATGTTACTAGGTTAGCTGCTCATGGAGTACACCTGTAATCACTGCTACACTGTCAGCCTGGGCAACTTAGATACTGTTCCAACTTGAGCAAGGTGGGAATATAGCTCAGAACTGCTTAGGGTTCAGTCTCCTAGTACCATACTCCACCAAGTTACTGGTTTGTTAGGATGGAGTTATCTGAGCAAAATGGTTGTTAATTCAGAGGAATTCACTAATGGTTTTGGGAAAAGGGGGGTTAAAACTAGAAACCACTTTTACTGTTAGTTCAGGGTCAACAGGGTTAATGTAATAGGATTATCTTTGGGGTAGGTCAGTGGTGGCGAGCCTATTACAGTCTCACTATTTAGCTAAGGCTGGCTTTGGACTCAGCAATCCTGCCTCAGCCTCCTGAGTTCTGGGAAGGCATGTGCCACTACGCCCAACAGTCTTACCCTTTTATTTTCTAAACAATTTTTAAGAATTTATTTATTTGGAGGGCCAGCAAGATGGCTCAGTGGCCTAAAGTGCCTTTGGAGGAAAGTTAAAGCAAGCACTAGGACCTCTCCTTGATCCCTGGCACCACATGCTGTGCACCCCCACTCCAGGGTGGGCTGAGCCAGCCATAACACAAACAAATAAATGAGGTTTAAGAGAAATAAATTAAGAAAAATCTTTTTTTTAAAAAAAGTATTTATTTGGAGGCCAGGTGTGGTAGCACACGGCTGTAATCCCAGCACTTAAGAGGCTGAGGCAGGAGGATCAGTGTGAGTTCGAGATCAGTCTGGGCAACAAAAGTGAGCTCAAGACCAGCTTGAACTGCATAGTGAAACCCTGTCTCAAAAAGACAAAAAAAATTTGGTACATGGTCTTGCTGTACAGCTCAGACTCCTTCTGTCTCAGCTCCTCTAGCTCTGGCATTACAGGTATGTGCCACCACAATGGATTCTGGGATTTGAACCAAGGTACTTGCATTTACCAGGCAGGGACTTAGACCACTAAACAATCTCCCAAGCTCTATCTTCTTTTTATACTTAACTGTCTACTTGGAGAGCTCAGGCCTTCCCTTACTGATGCATGCACACAGGCAAACAACACTAGCCTCTTCATCACAAGGAAATAATTTAGCAAGGCAGGGACAGGAACCCAGGCATTTGCTCACTTTTCAGATCTCTCCATCCTAATTATGTGCAAAGAGGTGTGATGGCACAGACTTGCAATCCTACCACTCAGAAGGCTGAGACAGGAGGATCACTGAGTTTGAGACCAGCCCAGGATAGAAAGTGGAGTTCAAGGCCAGCCTGAACTATATAGCAAAACCTTATTTGGAAAACACCAAAAAAAAAAAAAAAAAAAAGTGCAAAGCACTAAGCGTGCAGGGAAAACAACAACAAAATAAGTGGAGGGAGCTAGAAGCTTGCATGCTGAAGCTGAGCTATCTGTGGCAGTTATCTATTGGTGGAAATTCATGCTGCCCATAGCTTGCTTCTGAGGTCAAATGTCTTGGGCCTTATTGCCAAAAATGGGTGGAAATACACATCTCTTACTGCTTGCAGCATCTTGGACACTGGCTTTTTTTGGCCAACACAAATGAACTCTTCTGACATCAGCTACCTGATGAACATTCTGCTTCTCCTGGACCTGGTAAAAGAACTGCATTATGGTTTGTATCTAGGCGTTCCCCCAAAGCCTCATACAGTCATTGAGGCAAGCTTCTAGAGTTTGTAATTAGTTCATGACCCAATATTGAGGTTATGGGTGTGAGTGCTACACTCAGGCATAGCCTGAATGCAATATAAGAAAGACAGAGAGGCTTGCTCTCTGCCCGTGCTACTGCAACTGTATCTCCTCCCTTTGGTCTTTGCTGTTTTCTGCCACCATGAGCTGCTGCCCTCTGCTGGGTGCCACCCTGCTGTGGAGCCAGGTGAGTATGGACAGAAACCTCCACAAGCTGTGATGTAAATAAATCTTTCCTTCCTTAATTCTGCATGTAGAGTTTTTTGTCCCAGGAACAAGAGAAAAGTAACTGAGACAAACTGGATCCTATGTCGAAGCATCTTTTGGTCTACATAGAAAAGCCCTGATAGTGACTAGGAGACAAGAATCAAGAAGAATAAAGAGAGGCTTCACCAGAGGCCATCTGTAAACTGTGTCTGGATTCTGATCTGAATCAAACACAGAACTCTAAACACAAACATTTAGGAGACTTAAAAAAAAATTTCTTTTGTTTTCATTTTCATTGTTTCACTGCTGGGGATCAAACCCAGGGTTTCTACATGTTTCTAGGTAAGCTCCCTCCTAAGCCTAGAGGAACTTTATTTATTTGGCACAGGGTCTTGCTACAGGCCCAGCCTCTTGTAGTGATCCTTCTATCTCACCCTCCCCAGCTCTAGGATTACAGGTGTGCATCACTATACCTGTGTGCCCAGGTTCTGGGGCCAGCACAGCATGTGGGGCTGGGGATCAAACTCAGTACCTTGTGCTTGCTAGGCACATGCTTAGACCACTGAGCTATCTCCTCAGGGTGAGGAACTTTTGAGACAGAATTTCACTGTGTATTTCAAGCTGCTCTAACACTTGAAATTATCCTGCCTTGGCCTCTTGAGTGCTAGAGTTACAGGAATTTACCATTGTGCCTTGCTTGCTGATATTTTTTCCTCAACATTTATTTTGGTGGTGTTGCAAAATCAAACCTAGCCTTTTTGGTTTTTCTGTTTGAGTCAAAGTCTCACTATGCCTGGGCCCCTTATGCTGTGCTGGCCCCACTCCCAAGGTACACTGAGCCAGCAGCCCAGTGTGGTATGGGTATGGTGGCACATGCCTGTAATCCCAGCACTGGGGAGGCTGAAAGCAGGAGGATCACTATAAGCCTGAGCTGTATAGTGAGTCCCTGTACCAAATACATAAATGAAAAAAAAAAAAAAAGTTAAAACATATCACTAGGACACTAAACTGCCCAGGATTACTGAAATGCTTATAGATGGCTAGTCAGAATGTTTTTAATTTTGAAAAAAAATTTATTTTATGTATTTGGTACAGGGTCTCACTATGCAGCTTGGACTCATACTGATTCTCCTGTTTTAGCCTCCCCAGTGCTGGGATTACAGGTGTGCACCACCATGCCTGGTCTCAGTGGCTGGCTTGGCAAGGCCAGAGGAGAGCCAACACAGTATGTGGTACTGAGGATCAAACTCAGGTCCTTGCACTTTCCAGGCAGGTGCTTAGACCACCAAGCTATCTCCGAGGCCTGAGAATGTTAACTGGTATAAACACATCAGGAAAATTTGCATTATTCACTAAGGTTTAGACCATGCCTAGCCCTTGACCTACTGATTCTATTCCTACTTATTTTATTTATTTATTTTTACTGTATTTTGTAGAGGGTCTCCTGGATCTCACTATACAGGTCAGACTCATAGCGATCTTCCTGTTTTCAGCCTCCCAAGCACTGGGATTACAGGCGTGTGCCACCACTCTCAGTTTCAATTGAAGTCTCGGTGCACTTGGGGGGTAGGCTGTGCACTGCATGCCGGGATTGAATCCTAGTCCCTTCATACACCTAAACAGGTGCTTTAATCCACTGAGCTATCTGGCCAGCCCTCATTCCTATTTATATATCCAATGACATACATAAAACCAACAGAATTGCAACTTATAGGGACATAGTCCTGCTACCAGTTTGTTCCCTGCAGGACTCTAGGTTGAACAAAGATGAATGACAGAGACATAGAATCAGTTTAACATGTGCACAACCAGAGAGCTTTTTCCGTAGCATGTCCCTCTTCTATTCACGCAGACTAGGTACAAGAAATTACAATAACACAAGGCTTATCTGCATTCCAATATTCATTGCATACAAGCTTAAGTAAACAACTTAAACTTAGCTGTATAAACTTTCTCTTTTGTGCTCACAAAGGAGCCAGTGGAGCTTCAATTTGCACTGGTCTCCCCCACAAGTTGTTTGGTCTGCCTAAGCCTTTTATAATTTCTCTCTTTCTCTCTCTCTCTCCCTCTCTTTTTTTTTTTTTTTTTTTGCTTGTTTAGGTTGCCTTAAGGGCGGGTCAGGTAAGGCTTTTGGAGCTGGGGATTGAACCCTGGTCTCCTGCACCTGACTACATTTGCCTGAGCAGGCACTTAAACAACTGAGCTAAGCCACAGGTCCCAAAGCCTTTTATAATTTCTAACAAAATACCTGTGTCTTAGGTCTTGTGAGTAGGAAATGAAATACAGAACATTACATGGGAAAGACTGAGAGAATGGGACGTTCCTCCAAGACTGGGGGCAATTGATTTTTAGGATTAAGTGAAGGGGGATGAGAAATATTAGAGGAAGTCAGTTACGTCTGGAATTACATTGTGGGATTAACAAGACTACATATCATCCCATCTAATATTTTTCCTGAGAGCTGTTTTTTATGGTCTTTGAGAATTGAGAATATTTTATGGTAGAATTGGTTCCGGATTTTCTGAAAGTCCTTCTGACATACTGTTTAGTTCAGTGGACAATTCCTGGATTCCTTCTAGCCATTATGCTTAATGCTAAATAGTAGTATGAGATAATTATACTGATAGCACTGGTGGCATGCAATATGTAGCACCAGCCTATATTAACAGACTTCAAACTCAACTTGGAATAAGGATTCTATACATTTATATGATGCTCTAGGTTTTTTTTTTTTTTAAAGAATGCCTTCAAATTTATTCTTACCATTATCATTTTCATTGTGCATGGACTTGGAGAAGTTAACAAAGATCATATAGCAGAACTGAAACTGAAATCCATATCTTTGGAATCCTGGCCCACTTTTTTTGCTACAATAACACTATTTCTCAAATTCTCCAGTAAAGTCTGCCTTTCCAGGTTGTGGGAATCAGGCTGTTCTCCTAGTGCTAGAGTATCACTCACAGTTTTAGTTATTAACATTAATAAGTAATGTTATTAGTAATGTGCTAATATTGTTGTGTGGTTAAGGACCAGACCAGATGAAGACATGCCACCAGAGTCACTTTGGAAGGCAGGCAGTTTTATTATGGTAGCAGACTGGGGACACTAAGGTCCAAATCATCAGCCCCATTCTGAGGTTGCAAATTACTTGTATTGGTTTTTCTCAAGGAAGTACAAAAAGCAGATAATGTTATATTCTATAGTTGGTTATATACATTTTTGTCAGTTGCCAGGCAGAATTTGCCTTTCTGGTGACTAATAAAATTACTATCTTATAACATGAGGAAAAGAATCAATCATTGTCTTTGAGGCTATAAGTCTGGGACTTAAAAGTAAGAAAAATATCACTGTCTGGCTAAGTTACACTTACCTTGAACCTAGCTCTGGGAGCTCCATGGTTAATTAAGTTTTGTAGCTCCCTAATATGAGAATCAGCTGTTTTTACTAGTTTCATCTAGCATCAGTAATACACTAGTGTTAGAAATATAGGACTAAAATTTTCATTACAGGGTCAGGGAGATAATTTAATGGCTTAAGAGCCTACCTGTAATGCACCAGGTCCTGAGTTTGATTCCAGGTACCACAAAAAAAACAAAACAAACAAAAAATCATTCCATTTAAAATAGCCCCTAAAATATTAAATTATACTTACCAATTGTAAAGGTAAAACAAAGCAAATAATATCATTTATAGTATTTTTTTTTAACAGGGTCTCACTATGTAGCTCTGACTCCTAGTGATCCTCTGCTTTCAGCCTCCCAGCGCTGGGATTACAGATGTGCACCATCATGCTGGGACTCAGTGGCCAGCTCTGTGTGTTTGAGGGCAGGGCCATTGTGGCGTATGGTGCCTGGGGTCAATGCCAGTCCCTGTGCTCATCTAAGCAAGTGTGGGTGCTTACTCTGCTGAGCTATCTTGCTGGCGCATTTTCTACAGAATGTTTCACTTAAATCAAATCTCTAGATTCTAAGCCAGAAGTGGTAGTATATAACTATAATGTCAGCATTCTGCCTGAGAGGCTGGGTTGGGAAGATCCTGAGTTTGAGCCTCGCCTTGGCAATTTAGTGACTTAGCAAGATTGTCTCTAAATAAACAAGTAAAAAGGATTAGGGCTGTAGCTCAGTGAAGAGGCCCCAATTTCAGTCTCCGGTATAACAAAAAACAAAAAAACAAAAAACAAAAAACCTGGATTCTGACATTTAGACTTCGCCTACAGATCATGGGATATATAAGGAACAGAGGAACAACTTGAGACCATGGGAAGGGAGTAACAATGCACATATTATTTTTCTTTTTTGATTTTAGCACCTAGAGTTTATTCAGCATAACCACAGAGGCATTATCTTTATGCTGTCACACACAAATACAAACACATACAGAACACAATATTCATATTTAGCCCAAGTACATTCCTTCTGAGGCTCATTTACATGTCTTCGTGTGCTAGAGCCTATCATTTAAATAAAGAGTATTATCAACAGAAATTCCTTTGTTGACTTTTTCAGTGTCTTTTGCAGGCATCTTCATGACTCTGACACACGGAACTTGCTGTTTTCCTTCTGCCATGATTGCAACAATATCTGCTACAGCAGGATAAAGTTTGGCTCCTGGAGAAGTTAAGCCGAGGTAAATGACATTTGCTCCACTGAGTACAAATCTGATAGCTCCTTTATCAACCTGCTGGTGTGGCAGGATAAAGGATATTTATGAAGTAACCTGAGAGTTGGATAAAAAGGCCCTTCTCTTTGTCTAGAAAATAGTAATTCTTCATTTACTGTAAGGATTTCTATATGTTCATGGGATCGGACTATTTTGACAGGATCTTTCTTAAGCATGATTTGATTAAGCCATGGTTTAATACTTGGAAACTGCTCTATCCATTGATTCTTACTACCCTTAATAACTGAGGTGTTTAACTGGATGCAGTTGGACACATTTTCTTTTTCATCAAATTTCAAGGTGAAGGGGGGAACAACGGGAGAGGGCCTGGAAAGGGAAAGAAATTGAATTAGTAAAGGTTCTGCACCTTCCCTCCCATAAGGAAGGCCGGCACTAGGAATCAGAGCTGTTGTCCTTCTCCGGAAGGGTGCACATATTTTTACAAGACTCCTACTTTAGGGTAGGGGAGATCTCTGGTATTGCATGCTGTGTAAATCTGTACCAAATAAATAAGTAATAAAAAAGTTGAAGACTCCTACTATAGACTCTGAAAAAGCTCAGTGTTGTGATGGTGACATGACCATGTGTGTAGTAAACAACACACAACACTTCAAACACTTTTTTTTTTTTGCTAGTACATATAATGTGTGAGGAGGATACTGTAGTTTTATAGGAGGGTGTTTTCAAAAAACTTTTGTTTTTATTTATTTATTTATTTTTGGCGGGAGCGGGGTTCGAACTCACAACCTTGCACTTGCCAGGCAGATACTTTAATTAATTTTAAGAAATTAATTAAAAAATATATATGTATATATATGTATATGTATGTGTATATATATATATATATATATAATATATATATATATATATTTTTTTTTTGAGACAGGATCTCGTTATCTCGTTATGTAGTTCTGTCTGGCACCGGACTCACTTTGTGGTCTAGGTTGGCCTTAATTCGTGGCAATTATCCTGCCACTGTCTCACAAGTTTTGGGATTACGAGAGTGTACCACCACACCCGTCTGGGATTATGTTTTTATTGTGACCATATTAAAATATTTAACTATGAAACGTTAAAGTAATACTTATGAAATGTTATGATATCTATGACTTTAAACGATTCAACAACACAGTTTACTTTGAACAGGTTTCACGGTATTTGTAGAGGCATATTACCAACACAGACAAGGAGTGAGCGATAAGCACTGGCAGAACGCTCAGAACTGCTTGATCTAAATGAAGCGTAAACCATTCACCGCATTGTTCCATCAACTTTTCCGTGTGTGTTGAAAGCTCTATCATAAAATGTTTCAACATTTTATGTTCGACTCTTCTCGCTGGGGCTAAACCGTGTTCAACTCCTTGCTGCCAGCCGCACACCGCTCCGCTGAGGTCCGTCGGAGCATGCGCAGAGGCCCCGCCCCGCCCCGCCCCCGCCCCCGGGTGTACGCATGCGTGGAAGTGGCGGCGCGCAGTCCCGACAGCCCGCGAGAAGCTCGCTGAGGTAAGCTGTGTGGAGTCCTGAGGTGCTGGACAAGCTGAGACGATGGAGCCGCTGAAGGTGGAAAAGTTCACGACCGCGGACAGGGGAAACGGGCTACGCGCCTTGGCCCAGCTGCGTCCCGGAGAGCTGCTCTTCCGTTCGGATCCCTTGGCGTACACGGTTTGCAAGGGGAGTCGCGGCGTCGTCTGCGACCACTGCCTGCTCGGGTAGGTACCGAGCACTGTCGGGCACTGAATACCAGGAAGCACGGGTCCAGTATGCGGGCTCCGTTGGGCGGCTAGCTCGCCTGGCCGGGGTAGCACACTGTGGAGGGTCGGACCCTACGATGCGTGTGTTCTGGGGTGGATGACGCCGAACGGACCCCACCCGGAAGACCCCCGGGCGGAGCGGGACCTGCGATTCCATCTGCTCCACCGGGTAGGACTGCAGTAGGAACTGGGTAGCCAGTCGTATAGACTTAAGAGGAGACCTTGGTCCTTGGGTAATTTTTTTGGGGAACGTCGCATCCATGTGTACTGTGTCCTAACTTAAGTGCTACTCCTGTGGAAGTTGAGATCGTAAGTGGCAAAGGTGGGTGTAGGCGCAAAAGAACTGGGATGAGAATAAATGAGGCTCAGAGCTGAGGGACCGGGCTTACCGATGGTGAGAGAATTTTACTGTTTACTGTGTATTTTTATGGTCCAGGTTTTGTGGGACGTGAAGATAAAGAAGGAGGCACAGTAAGAAATCTTAAAGGAGCAAAGAGGGAAAGTAGTTACATTGCAACAGAAGGGCTGAACTAGAGATGCACATACATGTGGTACCATAAAATAAGTTACTGGGGTTTCACAGTTTACTTTTTCATTTATTAGTTGCACAGGTATATCTACTTTTTTTTCCCCTCAAAGTTGTGATACTCCTATCTCAACCCTCCAAAGTTGCTGGGATTACACGTATGCAACATAACAACCAGTGCAAGTCTCTTAACCAGCTCTCTGGTTTTGAAAATTCATGTGATAATATTTTGGAAGTCTTGGAAGCACAGTGCCAGTGTAAAGTGCTCAGTGAAATCAGTTTATGGAACTGTCTAATATGTAGTCATAGAAATTGTATGAGGTTAACAAATATTACTGAACACCTATTGATATACAGGGGGAAATTTATGACCTCTTCTCCAACTGGGGTCTTCTCAGTGAGGTACAGCCCCAACCCTTTTTGTATTTTTATTATGAGACAGGCAGGGTCTCACTGAATCATTAGGAGACTCAAATCATAGGTCGGACTCGAATTTGGAATCCTCTTGGGTTGGCCTGTTAAGTGTGGAGGTCACAGGCCTATATCACTAGGACTCTATTTTGAGATGGATGTGATCATTTTGTATGACTACTCTTATAAACCTCTTAGTTTGGGTTTAGGTGAGGGGAAGTGGAGTGTAATCTGTGGATTGACCATTGATGTTGCTATGTCTTTATTTAGTTCACAGTTTATGAATTCACTTTATATCCATTTTAGTTTCCCAGTAATGATTGTGTCTTGTTGCTTTCTGAAGTAATGGTAACAGTCACACACACATGCGCGCGCACACACACACACACACACACTTTTTGAATGAATACTTCCAATTTTATGTGAACTTTGTGGTTTAATACAGTTTATTCCTTTCAAGATCTGACTTTTAGCTGAATGTGGTATCACACATCAGTGATCCCAGCACTCTGGGAAACTGAGGCAGGCAGATCATGAGTCAAACCTACCCAGAACAAAATGTCAAGGCCTTAGGTTCAATCTTTAGTATGAAGTGGTTGGAAGTCCCAGCCTTTAATTTTTTTTTCTTTCACTACTGTAGACTAAACCCATGACCGTGTTCATGCTAAGCAAGGTCTCTAGTATTGAGCTACATCACCAATCTTTCTAAAGTTTTTTTTTTTTTTTTTCTTTTTCCTTGGCACTGGAGATCCAACTCAGGACCTAGTATTTGTTAGATAGGTGCATATGCTTCTGAGCTATCCCTAAAAATTTTATTTTGAAACAGGATCTCAGCAAATTGCTCAGGCTGGCCTTGAACTTGAGGTGCTTTTGTCTCAGCCTCTGAGTTGGGATTACGCATGCTTGTCATCATGTTCTGTTTAAGGCATGTATCTTGGTTCTCATTCAGGCAAATTGGAGAAAGCATATCTCTTCATTCTGTTGCCCTCTTTTGAAGTATATCTAGAGTTTGAATGTAGTACAGAGTAGAATTTACTGTTTTTTAAGTCTTGTAACATTATTTGATGGAGAAGATATAGATCATCTTGTGGATAAAATTAGATTATAATATTTTATGGTACCTGGAACCAAAAAGTTTTAGAATGAATACAGAGTGACAAATTACTTTTAATTGAGTTATTGGGCTGGGGGGATAGCTTCATGGCACAAGTGCCTGCCTAGAAAATGCAAGGTCATGAGTTCAAACCCTGGTCCAGAAAAACAAAACAAAAAACAAATAATAGTTGAGTTATCAAATCTGAGCTTGAGTCATGTGATAACTTAAATTGTCTATTTTCCAGAACAATATACACAAATCCTTTGTGTATATGGAAGGGAATGCCTCTTGACATCATATTATTTCATTGCTTTCTACCACTTTTTATTTTTTTTTTTTATGTATTTGGAATAGGTTCTCACTACACAGCTATGACTTGTAGTAATACTCCTGTAATCAGCCTCCTCAGGGCTAGAATTGCAGTGTGTGCTGCCATGTTTGGTCTCCATGGCTGGCGCAGCGTGCCCTGGGAGCAGGGCTGGGTTGGCACATGGTGCTTGGGATTGACTTCTCCATTTTTAATGCCATTTATTAATTTATTAATTTATTAATTTATTAATTTATTATTTTATGTTTTACGGCCGGCTCAGCCTGCCCTGGGATGGGGCTGGTGCAGCATGTGGTGCTGTGGATCGAGCCGCAGTCCTGCGGTTGCCTAAGCTTGCCTAAGTTTGCCTAAGCAAGCGCTTTAAACCGCTGAGCCATCTTGTTGGCCCCCTTCATTTTCTAAAGAGTGTCATAAATTTATTTGGGGAAAGAAAGCTTCTGTCTGAGAGAGGAACATAAGGGGACCTGAGTGGGTTGCCAAAGAATCTGCCTTTTCTAGGGATTTTTATAGAGCAAAACCATGAGGTGAGGTAGGTGTAATGTGGGAGACAAGGGAACGTGCAAGATGAATATGAGTCTACTGCTCTTTTTTTGGCATGAGCTGTGGTGATGTGAGCAAACAAGAATTGGTTGAAAGGGTATCATTAAGATTTTAGCATTGCTTTAAAGACCTCGAGAGAAGTGGCTCTGAAAATGGGCAGGAACCAAGACAGAAAAGCCCTGCAAGAGTGTTGGGGAGTTGCTTGGTAATAATGGATTCTACAGCATGTACTGCTGGTGCCATGGACACTGGTCCCTGCTCATGCTTCTTCCTATGAAAATGATTATTTCTGGAGAGTTGTCCTTTATGTTCTTCTTTGTGGTATTGCCTTCTGATTCAGAGTCCTTAGTGGTTGTCTTGGATTGGCAGAGTTTAGGTTACTATCTGTGACCCAGTTGCAAGGGAAGTTGGAAAGGTGAATATTTGGCCTTTCTGGCTTTAAGGTAAAAGACAGGCTCTACTCTCCACAGACTAGGAAAATAAATACAAATACAGAAAAGGGGATATAAGTAAATTCCAAGAATTTAAACAACACAAACAGATGGATTCACCATACTGACTAATAGATACTTGTTTACTAATTTTTTGTGTGTGTCCTTGTCTTTCTGAGACAGAGTCTCGCTATGCAATTCAGGTTGGCCTTAAGTTTACTTTGTATCCCAGGCTCATCTTAAACTTGTAACGATAATCCTGCCTCAGCATTCTCTGTGCTGGCATTACAGGTGTGTGCCACCACACCAGGCTTGGTCTATTAATTTTTTTTTTAAATGTATTTGGTACAGGGTCCTACTGTACAGCTGGAACTCATAGTGATCCTCCTGTTTTCAGCCTCTCGAACACTGAGATTACAGGTGTGTGTCATCACACCTGACTGGTGGCCAGCTCAGCACACCTGGTGATGGGGCTAGTGTGGCATGTGGTTCTGGGGATCGAACCCTGGTCCCTGGGCTTGCCTAAGCAGGTGCTTAGTCCGCAGAGCTATCCCATGGACCCTGGTCTGTTAGTTCTTTACACAAAAATAGACCCTGGTCTATTGTGCTTATTTTGCTTTTTTAGAATGTATATGTAATATACTTTTGTTGTAATAGGTGCTTTATTACCTCCACTTCAGTAGTGGTACTGTTATAGCTTACCTACTTGGGAATCACTGTAGACTGAAAACATTGTTAAGGAAACATTGATACATTATTTTTTGAGGTTTTTCCACCACTAAAAAATGCTTAAGTGGCCAAAGCTTGACTCAAAAAAAAAAAAAAGAAAAAAAAAATTTCCCTTTATTCTATTTTGACCCCATATGTAACTGTTGTTATGAAGTATATAACATTTTATTTCATTAGTTAATTAAAATATAAGACAGAAGAGCTGGTATAGTGGCAGAAAAATTCTGCCAGAAATTAATAATACAGTACACTATAAGCATGTTATGTACTAGGTTTTAGGGCTATAAAAATTGGAGATACAGAATCTATTCTCAAGAATTTCACAAACACTGCCCCCCCAATATATATCTATATCTATATCTATATCTATATCTATATCTATATATCTATATCTTCTTTTCCCTTTGTTTCCTTGCTGTGTAGTTCAGGGTGGCCTTGAACTCACTACATAGCCCTGGCTGTCCTTGAACTTGTAGCAATTCTGCCTCCACCTCCTTAGTGCTAGGATTATAAGCCCGTGCTACTACATCCAGCAAGAAATATTTATTTCCTTCATTAGTCTCCCAAAATGAGTTTTCATGAGGTTCTACTTACAATACTTTCTTTTGCCCCAAGGATAGTTTGATTACTACTTTAGTTCTGTGTGTTTATTTTTGTTAGTGGAGAAACTTGAACCTGTTTGTTGACTTTTCTTGCTTTTCTCTTTTGTAGTGGTTGTTTTTTTTGGTACTGGGGAATTGAACTCAGGACCTTGCACTTGCCGGGCAGGCTCTTATGCCACTGAACTATCTCCCTAGCCCTCTTGCTCTTCTCATTAAGGCATAGTTTCTGATTTTTCATGTTGTGAGTAGAGAAGAAAATGAAGTGTTTAAATCAGAGAAAGATTAAATGACAATGAAATTGTGACGTAAAGTCATTTGTATTGTATCACTATTGTACACATTTTTAGTTTGATGGACATATTATTGACAAATGGATTGTTTATTTTGGTAAGTGTGGCATATAAAATTTCATTGTAATTTTATGGATTTATGGTCTCTTTATTCCTGGAGGCAGTGCTTTAATTCTGATCTTTGTATTTCTAATATATGGAACATGTGACAGATGCTTATTTCTTGAATTTGTGGAAGGATAATATTTGGGTGAATATTAAGTCACTATATGGTATGTTTGCTTTTGACTGTCCAAAGTTCTAAGTTGCCTGCTGTTTCCACATGAAGAATCATTTCTGGCAAGCTCTAATGTTAATTTCTCCTGTAGGGCCCAGTGGATGCCATTCAGCATTAAGGATGAGGTTCAGGCATAGTGCCTCCCAGGAGGATAAAAGATGATTTGAAAGTGGAAACTCCATCCATTTCAGCTATATTAGATTATGGGAAGAAGGACAGAATTGAGGGAAAAATGATTTTGAGAATTGTAAGTTTTGAATTTGCTTGTCTGGCCAAAGTTTTAGAGTTTTAGGACATGCTGAAGACTATGAGGAGACAGTCAACAGCACAGGGCTTTTGGCTCTGCTCATTATTTGGAATCTTGAGAGTGAGCAGCTACCTATGCAGCTTCATGTTGTGGTAGCCTTGTGGGGCTGTAGTACAGCAGTGGCAGAAGGAAGTGGCTAGGAGCCTATCATGGTACTCTTTTTTTTTTTTTTTAAGAGACCGGGGATTGAACCCAGGCCCTTGCACTTGCCAGGCAAGCACTTATTCTACTGAGCTATTCGCCTGGTCGTAGTACTCTGTTGAAGCGCTGTCACAGGACTCTAAGGGAAGTGGAGAAGCTTAGAGTGCTGGTAGAACAGCAAGCATCATAACAAAGGACTATTTGAATATAGATTTAGAGTCAGAATCATGGATACCAGGGGTGGGAGCCAGCATAATGACTTGAAAGATGAGATGGCACTGATCCAGCTATGGGAACTGATTCCCTCTTTGCTGTAAACACGAGTTAGGATCCAGAGAGAAACTACACACCTAAGGTCTTCCTGCCATCTTTACTTTGGGGATGTCTCATAATACCTGGGAGAAAAATCTACCCCAAACCAGCCTTTAAAACCAGTCTTGGTAGGGAGTTAAAAGTCTAAATATTAACTGGAAAAGTTGAGATATTGTTAGACCGATTTTAAGTTTCTAAATGTTGAGTAAGGTAAATGGCCATGAAGATTGTTAGACTGTAGAAAAAGCAGCATTATATTCAGAAGACAGATTAAGTCAAGTATGGTGTTGCTTACCTGTAACCTCAGCATTTGGGAAGCTGAGGCAGAAGATTGCTGTGCTGGGAGTTTGAGGCCAGCCTGGGCTAGAAAGTGAGTGGAAAGCTAGCCTGAGTATAGCAAGACCCTATGTCAGTCAACCCCAAAGAAAGACAGATTAAAGTAGCCACATTTGAGTTGCCATGTAAGTAGATAGGAACAGGGAATAACGGGAAATACAGGAAAATTACCTGTGTCTGTTTATTTATTATTTGTTGGACTGTTGCATTTAGTAAGATGATGGAATCTGTCATGGCTGTGGAATAACCTGGAGAGGAGGAAATATCTTCCTATCTTGGGGTAAGAAAAAGTGCCAGAGAACACAACAGCTGTGATGAATGAAAGGCTTAGTTAAGGGGATAGCAAGAAGTGGCCAAGGTCAGGAGTGAAAAAAGATGACTGAGAGCTGGCAAAATAGCTCAGTGGACTAAACACAGGGACTAGGATTTGATCCGTGGCACCACATGCTGCCCTCAGC
>PVJA010038903.1:0-19464 GCA_004027025.1 Myocastor coypus | reverse complement strand
AGACACGGGCAAAGATGCTTTAAGAAAGACACAAAGCACGCCCTCGCTGGCCAAGGTACACACTTCACGACTGCCTGAGACCCTTGGTGATGACCAGCGGCTCTCCGTGCTCGCGACCGCCCTTCAGGGTGAAGCCCCAGGGCGCGCCGCCGCTCAGCTGCACCTCCACCAGCCGCCCGCCGTCGCTTGTCCGCGTCTCGGCCTCCGCCAGGCCCTCCATGGCGGGCCCTACAGCGGCCCGCGCCCATGCACCCCAGGGGCGCCCCGGCCAGCGGAGGGCGAGGGAGGCTCCAGGCGCCCGCGCCGCCGACCTCCACCAGCGAACTTGCCAAGATGTGGTATTTTTATACAATGGAATATTGTTCAGCTATAAAGAATGATAAACTAGAAGACTTCATATATAAGTGGATGTATCTTGAACATATACTCATAAGTGAAATAAACCAGATCTACATGTGTAAATATTGCATAGTCTCCTAGTGTGAGAAGTCAAAAGAAGAAATAAAAATGGAGAGGCATAACACAGCTGAATGGAAATCAAAGACTTAAAGGTTAAACAGCAAAGTGACTGGAAGCAAAAAAAAAGAGGAAACATAGCAGGAGCAAAACTATGCACTTAAATGGACAGGATGCATTAAACAATGGTCCTAAGAAACCTCAAAAGGTTTTTGACACTGATGATAGCAATATGTAACACTAAAACTATACTTGGAATGCCTATCATTCTGATCTTTTAGATGTGTGCTGCTTCTAATGTGATTTCAGTTACTGTTATACTCTCAAGTAAATGGTTGGTTTACAAGAAAGCAAAAAAGGATATTAAATGAGAGCAAGAGACTAGGAAAAATGCCAAAGGATGGACAGGCTACAATTTGGTACATGTTTATATTTCTAAATATCTGTGTAAAAATATGTAACTGCTTTTATCACATTCCATAGAGATTTATTAGAGTATCAATGATTGATAAAAAATACCAATTTCAAGTTAAGTCTAAGGTGTTTCATATTCAGAAAGACAATGATATTAAGCTAAGCACCCATGTTTTACAGTAATAGTATCACTAAACTTTCCTTCTGTAGGGCTAAGAATATGTTTACAGATGAAAAATTAGAGAAAAAGAAGGGCTACAAGGATAGTCAATATTTTGGCCCTAGCCCTTAAAGGTCAGTGAGGACTCAGGACAGAACAGAACCTGTGCTGTAACATCCTATAACTCAGTGGCGTCCCAAATTTTCTGTTCAAGGAGATTAAGGAATCACAGAGGAAAGGGATTGAAGGTATATAGTGTGCCTAAGGAGAGCCACCTAGAGAGAAAACATTCTCTCAGGCTTTCATAGACAGCAAACTGGTCAAGCAATGGTCGTGACTCATCCAGACAGCTGACACTGACAACAGTTCTACAAAGCACTGTACATGGTTCCAAAGTAAATCCTGAGGAGATGTGACTGACCTTGGGAGATACAAAAGCTGCATGTTTTGTTATACAGGTCTTGCTTTAACTTGCCCTTGACCACTCAGCAGGAAAGTTTAAACATGACGCATAAAATGTAAAGGTAGTTTGGTATGCTGAGCTGTAAAAGGCTCTAATCAACAGCTTCTAACATTGCTGGTTTCGCCAGTAGCCCACTGCACTTATGGAACATTTAACTATGTATACAACTACCTTCTCTTAGATCAAAGAGAAAAAAATCTATTGTACAAATAACCATGAGAAAATTTATCATGTCTACACACTGTGCTCTATATCATTACAATGATGACAACAATATGCATTGTATCAATTATTGGGAATGTACCACTAATGTGGTTTGAAACATTGTAATTTCTTATTAAAAGTAATAAAAAATTAATTAAAAAGAGTAAGCCAATATAACTACTATGCAAATCAATGTGGAAATTTCTCAAAAAATTGAAATGAGAAATTCCATTTGACCTAGCTATTCTATCTATGTATCTTCTTGAATGAGTGAAGGTCACCCTGTTGCAGTGATACATGCATACACATATTTACAGCAGCATAATTCGTAGTAGTCTAATGTTAGTATCCTATAGATCCATTGACAAATGAGCAGATAAAGAGCACATGATATTTATCCACAATGTAATGTTCACCTCTGCCATATAGAAGAATAAATGTGAGTCCTTTGCAGGACAATGGCTGCACCTTGAGATCATAATATGAAGTGGAATAAATCAGGCAACAAGCTTAAGTGCTGCATGGGTTCTCTTCAATGAGAAGTGTGAAATATAAATAAATAAAGAGCAAAATACAAGATAAGTGATAGGAAATAGGAACACAGATCTTTGCCAAATGGGTCAGGAATCAAAAGGTGGAAAGAGAATAAAGAAAGAAGTAAGATATGTTGTGTTCATGTACCAATTCCCCACAAGGAATGCAATCATTATGGTATAATATAAATATTGAAAAAAATCACAGTACCTTATGTTTCTTCTTGGGGTCATGAGGGGCAAATGAGTTATTCTACAAAGGGCTAACCATAGTCTGGGCAACCTAGTAACTTAAAAGAGCTGCTGTCTCACAATTTTAAAATTAAAAAGGACATGGGGTGTACCTGAGAAAGAGGTGCCTAAGTGTTTTCTGAGTTCCTCATCATGGTCACCGTCATGACCACATCATCTCTCAATACAATCCTGGTGTTGTGGATCCTGACAGTGATGCCAGCTGCCTGGGAAGCTGAGCCAGATGGGTGACAGGGTTAAGGCCAGTGGATTAATTTAGTGCAATTTAGCAAGAAATCTTGTCTCAGAAAAATGAAACATAAAAGTGAATATTTAGTCTACTTTAAAAAATAAAGACGCTCATGAAAGAGCATTTCCAGGGCCTTCCAGAATTGCTTCAGAAAATACTAGGAATGATGGGATAAGTGTGCTCAAAGTGAGGGGATGCATTTTGGCCAAGATCAAAACCTTCTGTGGACAGCCCAGAGGGGAATTAATAAGAATTAATGATAATATACCTTTTACTATCATATGCTTTCACTAATAGAGAGAGAGAGAAGGGGAAGGAGGAAGAGAAAGGGAGAAAAAGAAAGGAAGAGGGAGAAGCAAAGAGAGAAATAGTGAGGGAGGAGAGGGAGAAGTCATGGAAAAAGAGAGGGAAGGAGGGGAGAGGGAGAGGGAAAGAGAGAGAAGGAGAGAGAAATAGAGACGAAGGAGAGGGAGATGAACATGGAGAAGTAGAAAGAAAGAGGAGAGAGAAATAGAGGGAGAGGGAGAAGGAAAGGTAGAGGGGAGAGAGAGAGAAATGGGGAGGAAGAAGGGGGAGAGGGAGATGAACATGGAGAAGGAGAAGAAGAGAGAAGTAGAGAAATAGAGGGCAAGGAAGAAAGAGAGGAAAGGGAGGAGAGGGAGAGGAGAGAGTTCTCTTTCTCTTGATAACTTTAAATAACAAAACCCCCAAGCCCTAGGCATCCACCATCCACAAAGGTTGAGCATCTGGCCCCAGCTGACTGCCCCCAGCACCTACCCCATAGCTAACACGCTCCCAGCAGCGCCCCATGCTCCCCACACCTTCAGGTCAGGAGCTGGTTCTGTCAACACCTTCCCCACTCCTACTTTTCTTTCCCAGACTAAGCCTCTCTGGCCCTCAGTCTCCACTTAGACCCAAGTGCTTCTGAGAAATGGCTTAAGACCCACTGCCTTGGATAAACACTGGATCAGTCAGACCTGGTGCACTCTCTCCACTGCACAGGATTTATCACCTCTTGTGTGGTTACATTTCCTTCTCTGTATCAGTAATCCCCATACTCTTCCCCACTGGACCATAAAGCTGTCTTGTAGACAGAAACCATATTTGATTTTTTTCTTAAGTATTTCTGTGCAATGATTCTATTTTTTACTTTTTAAAAAAATTTTAAAGAATAAATTTTTTTAAATTATTTATTTTTTTTTTTCTTGTTTCAGAACCTTTGTTTGTTTATTCACTCATTTTAATGGCCGGCTCAGCCCGCCCTGAGGGCAGGGCTGGCGCAGCATGTGGTGAGGGGATCGAACCGCAGTCCCAGAAGCTGCCCAAGTTTTCCCAAGCAGGCGCTTTAGACCACTAAGCCATCCCGCCGGGCCCCTAAAGAATAAAATTTTATAGAATTAAAAAATAGTAAAAAAAAAATCATTAGAAATGACACAGAAGGGGCCTGGCGGGATGGCTCAGTGGTCTAAAGTGCCTGCTTGGGAAAGCTTGGGCGACTTCAGGGACTGCAGTTCGATCCCCGGCACCACATGCTGCGCCAGCCCTGCCCTCAGGGCAGGCTGAGCCGGCAATAAAAATGAGTGAATAAAGAAACAAAGGTTCTGCCGGGTGTGGTGGTGCACGCCTGTAATCCCAGCACTCAGGAGGCTGGGGCAGGAGGATCGCTGTAAGTTTGAGACCAGCCTGGGCTACAAAAGTGAGCTCAAGGCCAGCCTGAACTGCATAGTGAGACCCTGTCTCAAAAAGACAAAAAAAGAAACAAAGGTTCTAAAACAAGAAAAAAAAAAAAATGGAAAGAAAGAAAGAAAGAAATGACACAGAATTTCATTAAACAAAATAATAGGAATTCAACAATAGCTACTACATTGCATATTGTTGTCTTCAAATTAATTGTTCAGATTAGCCTGCAAAATTGGTAAAAAGTTGAGAAGAAAGAAAAAAATTTTATGCATTAACTATTCCTTTCAACAGCCAAGTAGAAATCATAGCACAATTATCCATCCTGTGTATACACATATATTTTCCCCTTCCTTCTTTCTTTCTTTTCCCCTTTTCCTCATTCCAGTTGTTCCTTCTTTTTGAACAGATTCTTTCTCTTTCATAGTATCCACCTTTCAGATTTAATTTCCTCCTTCAGGTTCTTACACTAGGGAGACAATACAATGTTTACATATGCAGGTCTGATTTATGTCACTTATTTTTTATTATTGTTTCCTTTTTTATTGTAATTGTCTCCTCAGCTTGCTTATCAGATATCATCAAACGTTATTTTCTTCCTGCAATTTAATTTTAGAAATACCAAAGGATATGAACAATCTCAAAAACATAAAGGAAAACAGAAGCTGAAAATATGAGAGATTTCTTTTTTTCTTTTCCAGGACTGGGGATTGGACTCAGGCCCTTGTGTTTGCCAGGCAAGCACTTATTCTACTAAGCTATCTCTCCAGCCCCGAGAGATTTCTTAAAAATGCCCCCAGTTCACTTAGGTACCAGATGATGGTCTCTAGTTGCATCCTTTCACCTATAAAAGACTCGAGTTTATCTTTCTTTGCAGTTGAATAATAATCCATTGTATAAAAACACCTCATCTTTTTTTATCCATTCCTCCACTGATGGTCATTTGTGTTGTTTTCAAAATGTAGCTCTGACAGGTTACACTGCTATAAAGATGGGTAAATACATATTGCTGTGCTGTGATGTTTTCAGTTATCTTGAAAAATATCCAGGAGGTGATTCTTTTTGTCTTTTTTTTTTTTTTTTTTTTTTTTTTTTTTTTTTTTTTTTTTTTTTTTTTTTTTTTTTTTTTGAGACAGGGTCTCACTGTGCAGTTCAGGCTGGCCTTGAGCTCACTTTTGTAGCCCAGGCTGGTCTCGAACTCACACCGATCCTTCTGCTTCAGCCTCCCGAGTGCTGGGATCACAGGCATGTGCCACCACGTCCAGCTCCCAGGAGGGGATTTAATGGAACCTCTAATTCTAGCTTTCTGAGGAAACTCCATGCTGATTTCCATAGTGGTTGTACCAGTCTACACTCCACCAACAGTAAAAAAGGGTTTCTTTATCCCCACAACTTCTCCAGCATTTGTTATTGATTACACTGCTTGATAAGAATTATTTTTTCTGGGGTGAGATACAATCTCAGGGCTGCTTTAATTTGCATTTTTGAATGACCAATGATGCTGAACCTTTTTTCATAGATTTATTTGCCATTTATATTTCTTCATCAGGACAATACTTGTCTCCAGGAATGAGTTTGGGAGAATTGCTTTCCTTTTTATTTCATTGATAAGTGTTTTTTTATTTTTTATTTTTATTTATTTATTTATTTATTTATTTATTTATTTATTTATTTTTTGCAGTACCAGGGATTGAACTTAGGACCCTGCACTTGCCCGGCAAGCACTTATTCTACTGAGCTATCTCCCCAGCCCTTCATTAATAACTTTGAGAAGAGTCAGCATTAAACCATGTCTAATTTTCTTGTAAAATTCAACCGTGACTCCATGAGGACCTGGGCTTTTTGCTGGTGGTGGTAACTTTTAAATTATATTTTCGGGGCCAGGGAGATAGCTCTGTTGCACAAGTGTCTGCCTGGCAAGTGCAAGGTTGTGAGTTCAAACCCCAGTCCCACAAAAAAAAAAAAAAAAAAAAATATATATATATATATATATATATATATATATATATATAAATATATATATATATAAAATATATATATAAAGTATATATATATATATTTTTCAAGTTCATTGACTGATAATGGGTTTTTAAAAATTTTTTATAACTTTTTTTTGGGGGGGAGACTGGGGTTCAAACTCATGACCTTGCACTTGTCAGGCAGGCACTTGTGCCACAGCACTGTCTCCCCAGCCCTAGAATTTTTATATCTTCTTGATTCAACTTTGGTAACCCACATGTATCTAGTAATCTGTGCACTTCTGCGTTTTCCATCCTGTGAGAGTAAAGGTTTTCAAAGTAGCTGTTTTTTATCTGAATTTTTAGAAGATCTGTAGTGATTTCACCCTTTTTATTCCTCCTTGTGTGAATTTGAAGTTTTGTCTTTGTTTTGATCAGGTTGGCTAGGGGTTTGTCAATTTTATTTATTCTTTCAAAGAAGCAACTCTTTATTCATTTATTCATTAATTGTATTGTTTTCTTTATCTCCATAGCATTAATTTCTGCTCTTATCTTTATAATTTCCTGCCTTCTTTAGGTTTTGAGTTTGACTTGCTCTTCTTTTTCTAGAAGCTTGAGGTGCAGCATGTTACTTATTTGGGCTCACCCTGTTTTCCTGATGTAAGAATTTCTTGCTATACATTTCCTTCTTAGGACTTCTTTCATTGCATCCTATAGGTTCTGGCAAGTTGTATCTGCATTTTCATTTGATTGTAAATATTGCTTAATTTTTTCGTAATCTCATCTATGACCCATTGATTACTCAGAAGGTAAATTATTTCATTCCCATGTGTGTATGGAGTTTTTGCGATTTATTTTGTCAATAATTTCCATTTTAATGCATTATGGTCAAATAATATGCATTAGATAAATTCAGTTCCTTTGAATTTGCTTAAGTATGATCTATGTTCTAGTATATGGTATATTTTGGAGAATGACCCAGGTGCAACTGAAAAGAATGTGTATTCTGTTGTTGATGGATGGAACACTCTGTAAAGATCTACTAAGTGTATTTCTTCACAAATTTGGCTCAGCAGCCTTAGTTCAGCGTCCCCTTTACTGGGGCAAGTGCAGGCTCTGACCAGCAGGCAGCCACTGCTCCACAGTCCTCCCAGGCCATCTGAGAGCCAAGGCTGCCCTAGATGTGGTAGGCTCTTGGCGAGATCTTTGCCTTCAGGCAGCAGACCTGTTCATGTTGACTTCATCCTGTAGCTATTCTGTGTGACTCTGTGCTGATGCCCCCCCATGATCATACCCCATTCTTACTACTCTGAGAATCCCCATGGGGGTCTGCGGATGTTCCTTGTGTAAACAGTATTCCCCCACTCAGTCCACGAGGGCTCCCTCTGGTGCATTTCCCTGCTGTGCACAGGTCCTCGTCCAGGGCTTATGGTGATGCTGCTTCCAGCTCTCACTCAGCCTACTGCCAGTCCTTACTTGGGTAGAGGGTGCTGAGTGGGCTGCACTAAAAACCACTGATGACTCTAACAGCTGTTGTTTCTGAAGGGCTCCAGAGAGCAGCAGAACAGGGAAGGGTTAGGAGTAGTAGAGACCAGTGAAAGGGCACCACCAGAGAGGCAGCAGAAGCTTCTAGAAAGGCTCCAGAAAGTTTTCAGAGGGGCACACATGTCCCAGGTGCTGAGACACTGATGGGGCAGCCAAGGGCCACCAGAAGCTGTGATACTAAGAGCTAAGAAGCACTGACGCACAGTGCTCAAGGCTGTAGAACTAAGCCCTGAGTCATTATCTCTCCAACCCAGAATGGCTAATTTCATGGGAGATAGACTTTGCCAGTGTCTGATTTCTATCCACATCGAGCCCAAGAACCTGAAACTGATTAGTGACACTTCAGTGCCGCAAGCATAAGCAGGGGCCAAGACTTCCAGACTCTATGGAAGTCTCAGCTGTTCCCTGTGACCAGTGATGCCTCTGGCAGGGCTCAGCCACTGACAGTGGTTTTGCAGAGTGTGTCTGGGGAGGTACCTGAGTCAGGCAGTCCTGTGCACACCCTGGTTCCACTGAAGGCACCTGAGCGAGCTGAGCATGAGACTCAGCTGCCCTGTAGTGCAACTTCTTTGTAAGATCAGGAAAGCAGGACTGCCTCTGAGGTGAAGCGCATCATGAGCTCAGAGAATGCTGGAGCGAGTTTGCAGCCCAGCAATGCTTTTATCCAAGGCTTAGTTTTGTACGTGGTGATCTGATACTGCACAGGCCAGCCTCGACCTGCTAGCGGCAGCCTCTCCTTCCCAGACTCCATCATAGGCTTTTTTCCTGTCCCATAGAAACTTCTCCAAAGTCTTGGCTATTCCAATAGATATTTTTTCCTGTTTTTATATTTTCACAAGCATCTCCTGAATACTCCACCTCCTAGGCCCTAGGACCATCTTTGACCCTTTTCCTCAGTGAGTTTGAGTTTTTCAGATTCATGTATTAGTGAGATCCTGTCACATTTGTCTTTTGGTGCCTGGCTAATTCCCCTTAACATAATATCTTTCAGGTTCATCTGTGTTGTTGCAAATGGCAAGATTTAACTCCTTTTTAAAGCTAAATATGATTCCATTGAGTACATACAGCACATGTTCTTCATCCATCCCTTCGCTGATGGGCAGTTATGTCAACTCCATGTCTTGATTATCGGGAATCACGCCACTGTGAACACAGGGTACAAATGTCTCTTCAACACTCAACTCTTTGGCTACACAGCCACAAGAGGGCTTGAGGGATCACACAGTAGTTCTAGGTTTACTTTTTGGAAGTATCTCTACAGTGTTTTCCATAAAGGCTATTCTACTTTATATTTCTACCAAGAGGTATAAGAGTCTCTTTTTTCCATAGCTCTTGTTATCTTTCTGCTTTCCTGCCATAGCCATTCTAACAGATGCAAGCCAATGTCTCACTGTGGCTTTAATTTGCATTTAGTCCCCAATGAGTGACATGGAGCATTTTTTCCTCTGCCTGTTAGCCACACCAGCACTTCTCCTGGTTATTTCCTACAGTTGCACTTTGCCTGTTTCTATCAATAACCACATACGTCTTCAGGTCATGAACGTCACATTAGAACATCGCAGGCTCCTCTCCTTGGCCCATTTTGTGTAGCCATGGTGTGTCCCCCAAGGGACAGTTGCCCAGGCCCAACAACTGCAGGTTGCAATAAGAGACCTTGTTGGAACATTAAGCTTTAGTTGATGTAGTTTTGAAAAGGGGAAGCTGGCCACTTCCTGCTTTCTATAGCTTTGGGTCTAGTTCATGATTTCAGGCCTTTTATTTGTTTGTTTTTGTCTTTTTTGAGACAGGGTCTCACTATGTAGTTCAGGCTGGCCTTGAGCTCACCTTGTAGTCCAGGCTAGTCTTGAGCTCCCAACAATCCTCCTGCCTCAGCCTTTCAAGTGCTGGGATTACAGGCATGCATCACCATACCCAACCAGGCTTTTTTAAGACAGCAAATAGACCTGACTGATCTGCTACATCTGAAGGGCAACTTTCCTACGGCATGCCTGCCACTGCTCTGGACTGCAGCTAGTCAGATTCCACTTTCTCCCTGACCAGGGGAGAACCAACAGCAGTGCTGCTATAAGCGTTCAAACTAAGACAGCTGCAGCTGCCCTGAGGGATGGAGTCAGTAGGGTCTTCAGAGGAGATGGATTTTCTCCCAGGTCATTTACTCATTGTTTAATGTGCTAGAAGAAGTAATTTGGAAGAATCCTGTGAACCTGAAAGAATTCAATATCTGTATTTTAGAAAATTGTCCAGACTGCTTTCTCCTCATTTAACATTTTGCTTCCCCATGAGACAGATAAATGCTCAGCCACCCCACACCTTCCTTTTCCTTCCTTTCCTTGAGTGGAACTCTCATCAGAGAGTCCAGAAATGCCATGGGATTGCTTCCTTGGCCTCTCTTAGAGGGAGGGTCTGGGCTACCCAGTGCCAAACGGTGGAATCTGAGGAGGTCTGATGGAGGGACTGGGATTGACAAAAGAGAAAGAAAGGGCCCCTTCCCACTTGTGAGACACCTGTCGGCTGCACTGTCAAGTGTGCCTGACTGTCTTCATCGTTTTTCTTAAAAGTCAGTCTTTCCTCAGAGCTTCCAGGTACCCAGTCCTGTGCCCTTTTTAAGAAGCAGTCACTCACATGCCTTGTCAGCTGTGACACTGGTAAGAACACGCTTGGTCTTTGTCCATTGTTCCTGGCTCCCAGCTCCTAAAATCCTCATGACATAGGGCTGGCCAGATAGCTCAGCAGACTAAAGTGCAGAGTGTAGTAGCCAGGGTTCAATCTCTGGCATGCCATGCTGGCCCTACCCCCAAGCACAATGAGATGGTGATGGAGACTGGGCACGGTTTAATCCCAGTACTTGGGAGGCTGAAAACAGAGAATCACTATGAGTCTGATCTACGTAGTGAGACCCTGTACACCTTGTCCTAAATTCATAAAAATAAATAAAATCCTCATGACAATGGGTCACTGGTGGCTGGCAGCCTCCCACTGCTTCTGCACTAGGGCCATTGGAGCTGTCTTGTGTCACTGTGTCTCAGTGAGATAAGAAGCTAAGACCACTGAGCCTGTGCTGTGAGGAGGGAGAGGGGTTGGCGTTGGACTGGCATCAGTGGCTGATGGTGCACACCGTCCTGCCTATGTAATGAAGCGTCCATAGACACTAGCCAGGACACAGTTCAGCTCAGCTAAACTTCTAGAGAGCTGAGCTTGCAGGGCTCCTGACAGGGGACATGTGGGCTCCAAGCCTCTTCCCCATACCTTCCCTTATACCTCTCCCATCTTGCCAAAAGAAAGGAGGGGTCATGATAGCCTCACTGTAGAGCCACAGTCTGGGCTGAGGTGACTGGCACCTGAAATTGAATGGTCTTGTGGAACTGAGCCCTTAGCCCAGAATCCAATGCTTTCACTGGGTGAAGAGCAGCAGAAGTGGTGCTGGGCATGGTGGTTCATACTTGTAATCCCAGCACTTGGGAGGCTGAGGCAGGAGAATCATTGTGAGTTTGAGACCAGCCTGGGCTACTAAGTGAGCTCAAGGCCAGCTTCAGCTGCATGAAGAGACCCTGTCTCAAAAAGAAAAGAAAAACAAAAACAATGTCCAAGTTGGAAAAATGGAAAGTAGAGTAGGGAGAAAAAAAAATCACCAGATATTGGCTTTTATTTTTTCCAGTATGCAGGATTGAACCCAGGCCTTGCACTGAGCTACACCCCCAGGCCTTTCATTCCTTTGAGACAGGGTCTTGTTTAATTGCTAAATTGCCCAGGTTGGGCTCAAACTTGTGAACCTCTTGCCCCAGCCTTCCAGAGTTCTGGGATTTTAGACCTGTGCCAGTATGCTCAGCTGTGTTGGTGGGTTTTTTTTTTTTAATTTATTTTTTATTTTTTTATTTTTTTATTTTTTTATTTTTATTTTTTTTTTTGTGGGACCAGGGTTCAAACTCACGACCTTGCACTTGCCCAGCAGGCGCTTGTGCCTTGGAGCTATCTCCCCAGCCCCTGTTGGTGGGTTTTAATCCTATCTCTATAATAACCTATCATTCCCTGTACTTCAGTGATTTGACAAACCTTTTTTTTGTATGATAAGAGGTCTCGCTGCACAGTTCAGATTCGTAGTGATCTTCCTGTCTCAGCCTCTCCAGAGTTGGGATTACAGATGCACACCACCATGCTTGGTTTTGGGACCAGCACAGCATACCATACTGGAGATAGAACTTGCACGTGCCAGGCAGGTGCCAATGTCACAGAGCTATCTTGCAACCCTCGACAAACCTTTCTTGAGCACATACTTCATGCTGAGTACTAGAAGTGAAGTCAGACAAGGTCCCTATTCACATGAAACACAGTTTTGTGGCCTTCTCCTAGCACAGTATCTTCAGCTGTTTCCACTGGACATTTCTGTTTGGGGTCCCCTGCATTCTTGGTATAGCACATCTGATCAAATGCTCTTTTTTCCAAACTGACCGCCCATTTCTGTTCTGGAACCCTGTGGTCAGAGTCATCATATCTTTGCCTCTTGATTTACCTTAGTTGTGAGCAAACACTTCTCTCTGTAGCCATCGAGTCTACTCTACTAAGTGCCAGGACCACGATAGCAGTGTGTAGCTGTCTCTAACACAGAAGTAATCCCAACAGAGTGTCAGAGAGGTGACAGTGGAGGGGTGTCAGCAACCGATGTGAGGAGAGAGTTAGATCTTGAGGGAGTAAGAAAGGAGAAAATGAGGAGCATTAGAAGAGATGGGGATGAAAATCAGTGGTGGGTAGGGTAGAAGAGCGGGGTCTGAGGAGAGCTGGCTTGCAAATGAGCAGAGTGCAGGGGTGGTGGGGTGCCGGGCGGTGGTGGCTCAGCCTGTGGGAGGCAGGTGGATGAAGGAAACGTGACAAGGAGGATGGTTGTCACATTGGCACCATGCATTCTCTCTTCTGGTGACACTGTCTTGATCTTTCCTTTGGAATCACCCCTCTTTCTTCTTCAGGTGCAGTTTGTATCAAGCTGGTGCCACCTTAAATGCAGGCTCCAGCCAATCAAATCACCACATGTTGTCATGGAGATTTGTTCAAGGATGACCTCCTAACCAGATCCAGAACCATGGGAAAAGCTCTGCTGGGGCTCCCAGCAAAGAGGCGCTCTGGTTCTGCACCAATCGGAAGCCCAGCCTTTTACCTCTTAGGGCTGGACCAGGCAGGGGTCTTTTTACTGTTTTCCTTGCCTCTTCTTTCTGTCTCTTTCTCTTTCTCTTCTTCTTTCTTCTCTCTCTCTCTCTCTCTCTCTCTCTCTCTCTCTCTCTCTCTCTCTCTCCTTTTCTCCCTCCCTCTCTCCTTTTCTCCCTCCCTCTTTCCCTCCCTCCCTCCCTCCCTCTCTCCCTCCCTCCCTCCCTCTCTTTCTTTCTTTATTTATTTATATATTTATTTTTCTTGTTTCAGAACTTTTGTTAGTTTATTTATTTTTATGGCCGGCTCAGCCCACCCCGAGGTCAGGGCTGGCGCAGCATGTGGTGCCGGGGATTGAACGGTGGTCCCTGAAGCCGCCCAAGCTTTCCCAAGCAGGCGCTTTAGGCCACTGAGCCATCCCGCCGGGCCCCTCTCCCTCTCTTTCTTTCTTCCTTTCTTCCTTCCTTCCCTCCCTCCCTCTCTCCCTCCCTCCCTCCCTCCTTCCTTCCTTCCTTCCTTCTTTTTCTTTCTTCCTGTGGTGAAAGAGATTAAACTCAAAACCTTACACTTGCCAGGCAGGCACATAAACCACTGAGCCATCTCCTCAGTCCTCACCTCCTACTTCTATGCCCACAAAAGCTCCCCAGCTCTTCTCCTTAATGCCACTCCTACATTTCCCTTCCTTTTCTTGCCCTGAATACTTCCAGTTCCAGGAGCATCCAGAGCAAGCCAACCTCAGCATCTTTGTCCTGGGGACTTCCTTCATCTTCCTTCTGGATTTCCAGCCCTTCCTTTTCTACTTAAATCCTCTTCTCAAATTCCATCATCCCCGGCTCCCACTCATTATCAACATGACCTGATGATAACTTTAGAAAATATAATTGATTGTCATCTTTTACTACCTCTCATGAAGCATGTTTTGTCTTGCTTTACTCTCCTGAATTACCTTGGATGGAACGTGAAGACAAAGCCCCTGTCACAATTATTGGTGTCCTGTGTAGTGCTGATGACAGGGCTCTGTACAGCTGATGCTCAGAACTTTTACCAAATGACTAATAGACAGTTCCCAGTTAGGCAGTGGGTGGCAGGAAGTGGGGATGGATGTAAAGTTGTGATTTACGTGATGAGAAATGAGGTCAGCAGAGAAGAGAGAAGACATTTAGTGGATGTGAATGGCCTGGCCAGGAAGGCACAGTGGGCATGTGATGTACGAAAAGGTTTTCTGGACACAGTTACAGTCAGCAGAGCAAGGAGATGAGCCCCAAACAGCAGGCTGCTGGGGCGGCAGGAACAAGCCCTGTAAACACCAGAATCCCCGGTCCAAAGGGTGACACTGCACCAAAGGAGAAGCAAAGCGACTTGCAGGGTGAAGATAGCTAGTGACTTTAGCCTCAAGGCCTGTGAAAGTCAGAGAAGTAGGGGCTTGGGACACCCTTGGTAATAGCACCCACTGGGCATAGGACATTTTCTTGCTCTGTGAAATGCTCTTCCAAGCTCCTCTAAGAGAGAGAAGAAAATCCAGCAGCAGCAGCTTTCCCGGAAGAGGTGAGTCACCCTAGACAAGGCACATGGTAATTCTCACAGGCAATTCCAGTCTTCGGCCTCTTCCGTGGGTCCCTCTAGCTGAGACATTCTCTCCCAAGGCCTCTGGGCCACTGAATCTTCATGGCTCTGCTTCTCCTTTTTGGTCTCCATGTATTAATCTTTCCCTTTCTGGCCTCTGAGATCAGAAAGACTCAGAACTTTCCTCTAGCTTCTTGTCTACATTGACACTTACATCCTGAGGGACTCTTACCCAGGTCCAGAGCTCAAAACACTCCATATGAGGTGTGATTAACATGCACAGTGACTATTCAAAAGTTTTAAGATGTTACAAAGTCACTTTGACTTGCCTTGAAAACACCTATCCTATCATTCTTGCCACTTTCTGAAGCAGCTCTAGCAGTCCTTTTCCTGAGGGTCCGTACAAGGTGTGATTACCAGAGTTGTGAATGCTGCTGTTGAGTGTCACCCAATGGAAAGCAGACTCCAAAAAACATGACAGTGTGTCCTCTTCTATGTAGTTCATCAGAACTCACACCATGACTCTGGCTCTTCCTTGAAATCAGTATGATTTTACTTTTTATAAGTAAATGTTTTGAATTAATTTAGTACATCAAGGTAGCCTCAACAGCACAACTAAACACACTCATTTTTGGAAATCCTTACTCTGCCTGATATATTTTTTTATTTTATATATATATATATATATATATATATATATATATATATATATATATATTTTTTTTTTTTTTTTTTTTTTTTTTTTTTTTTTTTTTTTTTTTTTTTTTTTTTTTTTTTTTTTTTTTTTTTTTTTTTTTTTTTTATATTTTTTTTTTTTTTTTTTTTTTTTTTTTTTTTTGGTGGGACCAGGGTTCGAACTCATGACCTTGCACTTGCCCAGCAGGCACTTGTGCCTCGGAGCTATCTCCCCAGCCCCTTGTGATATATTTTTTTAAATTTTATTTTATTTTTTTCTCGTTTCAGAACTTTTGTTTGTTTATTTATTTATTTTTATGGCCGGCTCAGCCTGCCCTGAGGGCAAGGCTGGCACAGCATGTGATGCCAGGGATCGAACCGCGGTCCCTGCAGCCACCTAAGCTTTCCTAAGCAGGCACTTTAGACCACTGAGCCATCCTGCGGGCCCACTCTGCCTGATATTACCCATATGTTTTTAAGTTCTGATTTTTATTGTACATGAGAATGTTCTATAACAGTCAACATTCTCCCAAAGCATGGATGTTAATGAATGTGTAATTTATTATCTTTTTGGTATTTATTTATGTAGTCTTTTTCTGTGTTGAATACTATTCATTCATTCATTCATTCATTTAGTGATTCATTCATTCACTCATTTGGCACTGGGAATCGAGGACCTTGCTTGGAGCAACGTTTCCCTATATATGTGTGCTGAAATAAGGTCTCAGTGGCCAGGCGAGGGCCATCCTCTTGCCTCAACCTTCCAAAGTGCTAGGACTATAGGATTATGCCATTATGCCCATCTTGAACATTTTCACGGTCTTTTGTTTTTTCTCTTTGTAGATGATAATATTTTTGACTGCATCTTGGATTTTCTTATGTAAATTGAGCAACCTGGGACTTAAGGGGTTAAAGACTATGATGAACATTTTTAAAGCTGTTTAAGTAGGGAGAAATACAAAGTCAGCTGCAAGTAATAAGAAAATGGAAACAATACATAACAATTGGGACATTTACTGCTTCATTAACCCAGGTGTGAAGGAAGACAGGGAGAATTTGTAATCAAGGATCAGATTTTCATCTTTTTGCTTCAACCCGCTCAGAATGTTGGATTTTTTTTTTTTTTCCCTTGTGCTTGCTGACTCATAGTGGCAAATTGCTCCATGCATTACAATGTCATGTAAGCAAAATTCAGGAAAACAGGCTATACAAATGGGGCAGTGAGCGAAGCTCCCCATGTTGTTTTTTAATTGGGAGAGCAAGCCTTTCCAATAAATCCCTTAGTGGAATTCCCCAGAGAGCTTATTTCCACTACGAAGTCACTGGCCTTCGTTAGCTGTCAGAGAGGCTAAGAAAACAAGCTCTGAAGGGCCTTTTCAGATTCAGTGGCAAAATGAGAAGAAGTTTGAGATAGCTGATGGGTAGACATTGTAAAGGATAGCAAAAGCCACAGCAGTGCTATGTAACAAACTACCCAGAACTCAGGGTGAAGACAAAAAGTGTTCTTTTTCATGTCCATGCCTCAGGTCAGGCAAAGATGGCTGGCAAAAGCTGGATTTGGCTAGGCCTGCTGACTAGTCGAGACCTGGACTCCAGTCTACATTATGTGTGGTAGGCTCAGGTCAGGTATGTGTGGTGTTAGCTTGGGTTTTGCTTTCACTCCTCATTGTGAAAAAAAAAAAAAAATTAGAAGAAAACAATACAAAACACGTGTACATCTTAGGTTATTTTAGCAAACATCCTTGTAACTTTGACCCTGGTTGTGATATAGAACTTTGCCAGCCCCCCAGGAAACTCTGTATGTACCCAGAGCCATATCACCTTATCTCCTAATGGCTACCAGAGGTACAATAAGAGTAAATCTCTATTCTTATCTCTATCTAATTTTCCAAAGAAGAAATCAGCTCTCTATTATTTGTCCAAGGTGATTACTTATTATTATTATTAAACCATTGATGTAAATATGTTCAAAGTTTTGTGTTACAGTTTGTGTCTGGGTGTCTCCCCAGAGCTTCATGCTGTCATGGAGGGCAATCTTTTTGAAGATGGTTTATTAAGCCTGGACCTCTTGTTTTCATGCCTTCACCTGAAGAAACAGCTATGGCATTTCCAGCTTGACTCTGCAGGGGGTCAGGGTCCAACCTTTGTAAATACCCTCCGCCTGTACAAGAGGAGGACAAGAGATGGTGTGAGTGCTGCACCCACCCTAGGGCAGGTAGCCTGCTTACAATACAAGGGAGGACAAGAGGCTTGCTCTCCCTCCCTTTTGCTCTGGTTGCTTTCTGTCTTCTGCCACCCTGAAAGGTTGCCCCTCTGTCATGTCACCCTTCCTTGGAGCCAGCTAATTATGGACTGAAACCTCTACAAGCTGTCAGCTAAATAAATCTTGCCCTCTTTGGTTAGGTATTTTTTTTTTCCATAAGCCTTTCTCTTTATTTTAGCAATGGGCTGTATAAAACATGTAGCTTTATCTCAACATAAAGATATTTCAGTGCATGGTATTCTTGTCTGATGAATAGGCTTCATATTTTCTGTGTAACTGTTGGAGGGCCTTGGCCACCACCACCACTCTTCTACAAAAAAACATGGAACACTTCACGAACTTGAGTGTCATCCTTCCACAGGGGCCATGCTAATCTTCTCTGTATCATTCCAATTTTAATATATGTACTACCAAAGCAAGCACTGGGTGTTAGGAGGTTTATCTCAGCAAGGAGGAAAGGTAATAAGACACTTTGCAACACGTTGCATTATTGTCCTTATTGAAATTAAGATCATCTTCTCTTTGACAATTAAGAACTACTTCAAATTAATTTCAATAATTTTGATATGACTCTGGTAGTATGATATTTGTAATGACGAAGTGCTCCGGGATATTTTGTATTTTAAGGGCAGGCACCGATTTGTAATCAGCCATTTCTCCAAGAAGTTCTGGTTTGCTTTTAGCAGAAAATAGCATTTCATTAGCACAATTTGGACTCCAGGGATACTCTGCGCTACTGGCTAAATTGGCATATATTTGGGAACTTTTTCAGTGAGCAGAGCTAGGAAATAAATTTTTGAAGATAAAACACTTCATGAATTCACAGTGATATTTCCAATTCAGATTCAGGACTACAGTGTTGTTCCTTAATTTCTTTTAAATTGCCTCTGCATCTGCTTCTTCCCCATCAAGAATCCTGGTTCTGGCTCTCAAAATAGAAGAACTGATAAACCAGCCCATGACTGTCCCGTGACTGTACCCTACGTGATGCCCAGAAGAGTTACAAAATACTGGTGCTGAGCACAACTACCAACCACCATAATGACTTAAAAAAGTGGGCCGACTTTGTCCCTACCCTTATTGTCATCTCATTCTAAGTTGTACTCTGACTGCCTTGCCAAGCTGTGTAAGTCTCAAACCCTGCATTATCCCCTCGTGATTCTTAGGTTTGGTGGAAGAATAACTCTGCATTTAATGTTCTCCACCAGCTCTTGTGTCAAAGTCTCTGAAGCTTCATGGTTACCTGAAGCTTTTCCTCTAATGGATTCCTCAGGATGCTCTTGTAGGCATAACGGTCCCTCAACCCAGACGTGTATGTTCAGAGCTGCCTGTTCAGACCTTTTATTCTTGAATGTTCCCCTTCCTTGGCTTGAGTAGCCTAATTATGCTATTCCATGTTCTTTTGAAATATAAGTGTTAAATCAAAATGTCTAAATTTTGATAATATTCCTCTCCTTGGAAGCCATATGGGGGTTTTGCCTAGTTGTACAAAGAATTAATGTTTTTGTCTTTTTCCTTGAAGTCTAGACATTTTAGCAGATTGTGTCCTGGTCACTAGGGTGCCACAGCCTCCGACGCACAGCCCCCCCCCCAATCTGTACTTTAAAATCTACTGTACTACAAAACAATTTTCTTCAGCTAGACCATTTAGGATTTCTTCAATTCTCTGGCTCACATTTTCTTATTCAGAAGCTTGTTACCCATATTTTGGCTATAGTTATTCAATGGTTGGAGTGTTTCTCAAATCCTTATCTCTGTCTTAATTTTTAAAACTGTAAATGTTTGATTTTGTTTCTTTTTCTTTCTTTCTTTCTTTTTTTTTTTTTTTTTTTTTTTTTTTTTTTTTTTTTTTTTTTTTTTTTTTTTTTTTTTTTTTTTTTTTTTTTTTTTTTTTTTTTTTTTTTTTTTTTTTTTTTTTTTTTTTTTTTTTTTTTTTTTT